>JAQQSJ010002295.1:0-12939 GCA_028644305.1 Xerus rutilus
GGTTCCAAAGGACATTTCCAAAAGAGATCTCTAGGGCATAAGCCTTGCACCCACGTTCTCAGAGTAGGAGATTTACCACTTAAGAAGTTTAGTATCATTGGTGGATATTTTACGTGTACATTCTTTGAGCTTCAAATTTAATTTCTTTGGCAATTCAAACTAGTCTCTGTAAGAAACCATGGGAGAAGCCAGATTCCCCTTCAATTTGGAGGCCCTATGCTGTGCTAATATATCATACCTGCCTTCCATCAATTCCATAGTGTTACATAAATTGTTGAGTTCTGCTTTCTGGCTTTTTCCTGGCTAAGGTGTGAAGAGGCCCAGGAGAGAGAGGAAAGTAAATCAGAATGTGTATACTGTCTTTTCCTCTCAATAACCATGTCTGACTTAATCCTTGGCAGAGCCCAAACACCCTGTTTCCCATGATTGAGTCTTATTTCTTTCTCTTCTGGGGGTCGTGATGCAAATATTTAAACTTATATTGAATCGTTAATATTCAGAATTGACAGGGTGAGGGAAAAGTACTTTGGAGCAGCTACCAAATGCCATTTATGTCGCACAATGGCTTAAATGTGTGCCCAGTTTGGCACAGTTTCGCCAAACTCATGATGTCAAGTGTTGATCAGGATCTCATTTTGTACAGCTAAAACTACCAGCATTTTTATACTCAATCGGGAAGATATTGTTAAAGATCATTCTCATGGAATATATGAAACTTATCCTTAGTGCTTAGAAAATCTGGCTGGTTTCCTGAAAATCTTCTGGCAGGACATGGTATACAATATACAGTTTGGATATTAGCTCTAGACCCCTGGAAATCTACGGATGCAGGAATCCAAAGCATATTTTCTACACCCAAACTGTGTGTGTGGGAAGTCACTTCATTGTTCCTTTCCTGTTAGGGCCTCCTGGTTGAGTTTTTCCATTGGTGGGTTCAGTAAGTGGTAAGAATGCCTGCCACCGGTGAAGCCACTCTGTGCCTGTGTGGGAGGCTTGATTTGTTAGTTGTGCCATTATATGTTATACTGGGCTTGGTTTTCTAGGAAGTCCATTCTGAGATGGAGCTGAGCACTGAAGGTTCATTTGGACAGAACATCTGTGGAAGGAAAAGGGTGCTGCATCAGGCTGGTGTGTGGGCCTACGAAAGTTTCTGCTAGCCTAGTGCAGAGCTCCCTCACAAAACCCAGTATCTGGAGTAGCTCCACGTTAGGTCGGGTGCAACTTCTGCACCATATCACCTTGGTCAGACAGTAGCTAGGGATACCTTTGAGAAGAAAGTGACCTTGGCTCTGAAGCAGAGGCAGAACCCAGAGTGCTAACTGCTGGATTCTGTCAGCCAATAACATTCCTTGAGTCTGGACCCAAGTCCTGCCCTGACGAGGATAGGACTTATTTCCATGAGCACATATCTGCATGTTTGCTGCACGTGGCCAGGGGTGAAGCTTTCAGCTGTTTTCTGTGGCATCCTCACCTCTACTGGGTCCCATGGGCGTAACTATAGATATACACATAGATGTAAGGCTTCAGGAAGACTTTATTTTTCCTGAAATAATTTATTAATAAAAGCAGAAAGTGTAAAATGATATAATGTAAAATGTAATGCAGAACTATTTTAGACATGTTAATGTTATTTAAACTGCCAGTCTTTTATGGAGGGATGTTCTTGAGGATGGGTCTGCTGATGAGTTCCTTTTTCTTTCATGGTTTTGGAACATCAATGAAACATCTTGAATTTACAGTTTTGTGTCATTAAATTTGAGCATAACATACATTTAGAAATAATCTGAATATAAGACTTCTTAGATTTTACTGTTCCACCAGTTTTCATAGTTTCATTACAACAGTTTCAGTATTTTAAAATGATTCACCTTTAGGTTTCTAAAAGTAAATAATCTTATTGAAACTGCTTTGATTTTTTCACTCTTTTTTCCTCATATTTTGTTTAACACAGCTTTATGCAGAAAGGTATAAACAAGATGACAAATATTTTGCTGTGTGGATAACTTAACAGGTGAGAGCAGAAATATTCAGATTTCCTAGAGGTTACGGAAGTGCCAAGCCCACCTTTAGTGGTGAGCACTTTTTCATAGAGGGAAAAGAGTGTTAGTTGATCAGGAAAATAAGAAGTGTTTCCTTGCATTTTCATAGCTATATCTGTAACTTCATCTGTTCCTGTATCTATATCTTTTTATATAAAGAACATTCGAGAACAATAAGCATTCTATTTCTCAAGAGGGACACAGGTCCAGGCCACTGCTTGGTAAAGTAGTCTGGACCGTTCAGTTAGCCTCAGAATGCCTTTTGACCTTTCAGGAGAAAGTGTGGACTGGAGTAGCCACAGGCAGTCTGTTAGGGTCTACTTCCTCACTGTGTTAGCTTTGTGTCCCCAGGACCAATATACCCAATAAGAACAACTTGAAGGAAGAAAAGTTTATTTTGGTTCACCATTTCAGAGGTTCAGTCCATGGTCAGTGATTCCCTTGCTCTGGGCCCAAGGTGAGGCAGAACATCATGGTCGAAGTGTGTGGTGGAGGAAAGCAGGTCAGGACAATGAGGAACCAGAGCTGGAGTGCAAGGACCCAGAATAATACAACCCCCGAGGGCATCCCATCTGTGACCTCCAGCCATGCCCTATGGGCCTACAGTTACCAGTCACTAATCTGTTCAAATTATTAATCCACTGATTAGTTTGCCACCCCCATAATTTCTCCTCTGAATATGCCTGCGTTCTTTCACATGAGCTTTTGGGGACACCTTATATCCAAACCATACCCCCACTAGGACTTAGTCTCTTCCTGGCTGGCCATCCAGGGGCCTGTCTCAACATGGGAACCGTCCCTGGGCTGGCTTCATGGTTGCTGCTGACTGAGAGCGAGCCCAGAGAGAACTGCCCCAAAAACAGTTCAGGGAGAAAAACTTTTCTTCCACTATCAGTTGTGCTTATAATTACTGCTTTGCCCTCTATTTAGGTCTGTCCTCTAATTTATGTCATTGAGAGACCACTTTTTCGACTTTCAGTATTAGAGAAGTTTCTAAGAACCTTGAAAAGTTAGCATGTGCTATGAACAGCATTTCTGTATGTATTTTTAAGGTTAATGGAAATGGATTCTCGTTCCAGTACTTTTTGTGGATGGCTTTAATGTGTGTTGTTTGAAATGTTTGCAGACATCTGGCTGGAATATACCACCAACCTGGAACGACTTTATCTGCTACTCCAGCTTTCATATTTAGGGAAAATGGGGCAAACAGTAGCTGATTGTGATTCATTGATGACACTTCTGGGTTGGAACTGTGATTAAGTTGGAAACCCTGGTAAAAGACTAAAAGGATAAAACAGACATAATGTGACTTTGGGCCGATTCTCCTTTTCAGTCCCAGAAGTGATTTCTGGGAAGTAATTCATCCTCAGTGGTAGAGTGGTTTCATGGCGGTCAGTGTTTTTCCTCACTGAGGGCATCACAGTCTCCCTTTCCCCTTAATTTATAACTGTGTGAGTGTAACAATGGGGAAGGATGCACTATTAGTACCAAATAGAATGTGAGCAGGAAAGGGAGAGTAGCAGATGCCTTTGAAAATAAAAAGGAAAATTTCCTTAGTATCATCTTCATTCTTAACTTTTGAACTGATATTCAAGTAAAACGTGATTATTATGCCTACGGGGAAAGATTTTCTGTTAGGATCATTCTTGTGATTACCTGTTGTGCAGAACTCCTACACGTGTGTTTAGCCGTGAGGATATGAAGACATTTATGTTAGAAGAATTAGTCACAGCAGCGCCAGGGCCTGTGTGGGTGAGCCTGAGAGATCTACAGCAGTTGTGCTCGGGTGGGGTAGAGGAGGATGGAGAGCTGCTGCCTTCAGCAGTCACTGCAGGGTTGGTGTTGCGGCTTGCTGTAGTTTCTCTTGAAACAGGTTTAGGAAATTGTTCAGCAGATTAAACTAATCCATAGCATGAGGATTTTCAATAAGGTTGTTGCTGTGTGAGTGGTAGGTGTTCTATAGGCCACAGTTAATCAGTAGTTTTGTCAGGGATAAAGGACTGTCACCAGAGAGAAAAATCTTGGGTTGGGAGGAAAGGGGATTGGAGTCGCCACCTGTTACCATGAACTTCTGTATCCAAGCAGTTGCTTGCACCCTGCTCCTCCCAGAAGTGAGATGTTTCAAATGATTTTAACAGTCGTCTTTTTTTTTTTTTCTGTCCTTACATGGTTCCAGGAAAGACGGCACTTTCAGAGGCTTCTTTATTCTTCCTACAAAAATATATAAAATGTTTACATCCTTTTATTTCTGGTCAGCATCTCATTTTTACTTGAGAGGTGCAGCATTAATTGCATTTACTGCTCAGGTAGGTGCACAACAGATTTCAAGGGTGAGCGCAGACAAAGTGAAATAATCTTTATGCCTTATGGAAATACACAAGTGAGTCATTCTCTATTGGAACTGAAGACTCGAGTTAAAAATTCTTTCCCATAATCTTTTAAACATATGTTCCACAGAGGGGAAAAAAAATCTATTTAGGCTGGAATCTTCTACTAAGTTAATAAAATGTTAATATATTCCCATGTTATGAGTTCAGACATTTCTAAGGTCCTAAAGTTCCAATGACTACAGCTCTAAGTGGGACGAGGCAAACAGTGGGACAGTGGAATGGGGAGTGTAGGAGGAGGAGAGCTACCCAGGTTCCTTTTTATCTTTGTTGTTCCTACATTGAATTGAGCTAGGCCATCCCAATTGCATCATCAGCCTGTTTCCAGAATGTCCGCTCTACTCAATACACACAGGATTGTAAAGATGGGTGTGTGGTGGGTTGAAGTAAGTGTGTGTGTGTGTGTGTGAGAGTGGGGGAGGGAGGGAGAGAATGAGAATAAGGATCTTACAGATCTTTAAGAACAGATTAACTGTTTTTTAGGAGTGCATGAGAATTCAAAAATGCTACAAGAAATAATGTTCTCTTCTTTGAACTTTTAGGAAACATGTTAACATGTTTTATGGATTTTAAATTTGGTGAACAGAAAGGTTTCATTATTTTTATTAATGCAAGATATTTTAAAAATGCTGGTGTTGGAACACTTTTCTCTCATCGAATGAGAGCACTTTTGGCACTTATTGATAGCTGAGAACCTCCATCTTTCATCCCAGATAGACAGGATCGACTTCTTTGAGGTCCCAGGCATGTATATACTCCCTAAATCCACACAAATGGCTTTTGGGGCCACTCTGTCATCAGGGTACCTACTTTCAAGAGAAATGAATGAGGTAATGTCTGTAAAGAATTTTGAGAAGGCTAAGAACCAAAAATAAAATGTTTTTAGAAGAAGTTATTACTTTGGACAGGCAGGACCTACTCGTGTAATGTAAAGCTGAGAGACAAGAATACAGAATCACTGTACCTGTCAAAGGCAGCGGGGATCATGGCGTGGGAGCAGGGACCCTAGGATAAAAAGATGGCCTGAAAGGCCCAGGAGGAAACAGCAAAGGGGATCAGGGGCCGGACTGCAAGACCAGACAGGGACAGAGGAGGAGCCTTGTGGACAGCCAGGACAGGGCGCAGCCTGGACAGCAGGGAGGACGAGGAGGTTCCTCACTCTCCTTGTCTGTGTTTTCCTGTGTGCCCCGTTTCAGTTTCTTCATTTACTTTCTTATACTCTTGACAGAACTGTGGCCTGATCCTCAATCACTATTTTTATCCCACTGCTTTCCTGATCGAGTTTGCAGTAAAAGTCTTTGTCCATTGTAGCCCCCCTCCCCCGCCGTAACAAGAGGTGATTCAGAAGAGCAGTTCTGAAGGCATGGCACCAGTCACTGGAATGGAACTGGGGCCTGGGGGCCTGGGACGCCTCCTGCTGATGAGTTCCCCTCCTTCGTGGCTGTAATGGTCTCTCCCTTGGGTTGGAGGCTGGTTAGATCTAAACCCTCTGCTGATGGAGTTCTTGGCCCCTCTGGCCACTCGTTCCTGGAATTCTTACTGTGTCTCCCACTCAGTGGTCTCTTAGTGCCTCTTTTCCCACCCAGACTTCTCCATTGTTCTTGCATGCATCTTTATGTTTATGGTGCTCTTCTTGCCTGAATGCTCCTCAGATGAGCTACACAGAACCCAAGAGCCTTGGCCAAACCCTCTCACATGCTCTGCACTCACATCACCCAGTTCTTTCGATTCACGCTTTTCACCTTAACTGACCCTTGGTTGTTGCTGCTCAGCCGTAGCATCCGACGACCTTTGACTTAAAGGTCCAATGCTACCCAACGTCTGAAGCCGTCTGTACCACAATATGTTTAAGCTGTGTTATGAAATCTTTCATCTCTGATAAGTAAAACCCAGAATCATTCCTGCTGCTTAAAGCATGGTACCTGAATAGGATGAGCCCCCGGATATCAAATAGACCTGACTAGTGTGATTGCTCTTTGGTCTCTCTACCATATCTTACTTTTAGGACATATTATGGGGTTCAAATCTCCCTAACGTTGATGTTTTTCTGTCTGGAGACTAGATCTTATCTCTGTCAATGCAGATGCTAGTTGAAAGCACCCCACCCCACATCAGGAATGATGATCTTTTTCTGAATCAGCTCTAGGAGTCTCTTCACATAGTTCCTTTGCATGGGCTTCCTTGAGCTTCCTCACAGCATGGCAGCCTCCAAGCTGACTTAGGTTTTCAGTGGGACTGCTGTAGCAAGCAAGGTAGAAGTTACATTGCCTTAATAGACCCCGCCTCAGAACTCACGCAGCCTTATTTCTACCACATTTTATTGATGGTAAGTCAGTCATAAGCCCTCCTTAATAAGAGTTGGAGAACTAGACCCCATGGGGATTTGGACCCCAGTTTTAATGAGGGGTGGCAGTGTTCTAGAAAAATGGTTAGGACAGGAGACTGTGCTGTTGCATTTGGAAAATATGATCTTCTACAGCCTAAGGATATAGATGTCAGCATTTATGAATATACCAAGGGTGAAAATGTACTTGATTTCTTACTTGGAGAAGAATATAGTGTTTTCTGCTACATGAACATTTTTTTTCCACTTCTGGCAATTTAGCTATTAGAGATTTAAATGTAATAATGATTTTTACTGCTTTTAAATAAGAGGTGATATATATTTGAAGTTCACTGCTATGTGTGAGTTACACACTGGGTATTGAAACTTGCACTAGGGGCCAGTGTTTATTCTAACACTTCAGAAGTGATTCAGGAATTGATGATCAGGACCTGGCTTGTTGCTAAGAAGAGCATCCCAGAACAGCAGTCTAGAAATACAATAGAGGGGGGATCTCCCATGGCGGACTGAGGGTGAGATGCTAGTCAGCGTCAGGGAGACGAAGGAGGAAGGACAAGAGAGCTCAGTGACTTCTTGCACATCCCTCAGTGCAAGTTGATGTGGTAACTCTAAAGGGATCCCAACATGATGCCTACATGTGTATCTGTGGATTGGACAGTAGTTACATACAGACCCATTTCCACAGGTAGTTTTTAACCGAGGTCCTTCAGGATGTTGGTGAATCTCTCTCACAGCTGGGTCTCGGTGATTTCAAAGGCTTTTCTACTCCTATGATTATAATTTATGTTTTTGGAAGAAAAAAGACTTCTGGTCTGTATTAGTCCACTAGGCCTGTCATAACAAAATATCACAGACTCCGTGGCTTAAACAATAGAAATTTATTTTCTTACGCTTCTGGAGTTGGATGTCTAAGATCAAGGTGGCATCAGGGTTGATTTCTGGTGGGGGCTTACCTTCCTGGCTTGCAGATGGTCCCCTTTTTACTGTGTCCTTAAATGCCCATCCTCCAGTATATGTGTGTGTATAGAGGAAAATCTGATTTCTTCTCTTGTTCTTATGAGGACTGCAGTCCTATCCAATTAGGGTTCTACCCTTAGGTTATCATTTAACCTTAATTACCACCTTAAAGATCCTATATCCAAATATTACTTACATTGAAGGTTAGGGCTTCAACATTGAATTCTGAGAAATTTGGGGAGACAATTTAGCCTATAACATGGTTCTTTAAAAACTCAAATGTCTGATTTATGGAAGACGAGTATGTTATTTAGGTTTTGTTTGATTTGATTTTTTTAGAATTTCAAATTTGAAGCTAACTGAATCCTTTTATTTTTCTCTGAACATGTTCTATTTTGTGTACACATGAAAGAATTTGAGATTTGACATCTGTATTTAAAATAATGCAAGTTTTAAACTAATGTATCTTGCCTTTCAATGTCAGTTTAGGAAATTTCATCAATTATGGGTGACAGAGGCCCTTTGGCCGATCTTCAATCAGAGGGGTTCTTGGCATCTTATTTTTGGGATACATGAGCGAGCTTCATATCTTGAAGCACGTGTATATATATATTTACACACATATATATATGCATGTACGTATGCATTCATGGTTTTGGATAACTAATGGTGAAGATAAGTGAAATAAACACACACAAATTATGGTTTATTGAGGCATGATTTACATTTTTGCATTGCTCTTTAGAGAGCAGAATCTAGTCAACTGTATCAACCTTGTTTAATAATGGAAAGTACATTAGGGGGCAGCGGGCATGCTTTCTGGGTTAGGCCAGTGGTAGCCCTGTTTTCTATTTCTCCAGCAACAGCTGGATCAAATGAAACCTGAGTAAAGAGATGGGAAGATTTGGAGAGGGTGGAGCTTGAGGTGGGTGTAGCAGTAAAAAGAGAAAGCAGATTTGAAAAAACTGACTTAGGGTGGTATTTTACTGAATCTTTATATTTATGTTAGTGTGTTTTATTGGCTCATAAAATTCAGTCACATGGATAGATTCAAAACTAAAGCAGTGAGCCTTCTATTTGTTACCATTATAATAGTGTGAAAACCATTTCCATCACAGGTGTTTCAAAGACCCGCAGAGGTTACATGACTTAAACTTTAACATATTATTCTAATAACATGAAGCTGCTACCCTTTGACCCAGAAGCTTTTGACTTTAATAATTTCCAGGTTACCCCTCAGCTAAAATGTGTTTCCCCTTCAATTTTCACACTGGTGCACTTTCTTTAATATAAAGTACTGATATAATAAATAAATTATATCCAGATGAAAGCCTGTCATTTGATACCTCATCTCAGCACAGTGCCTGCAAACACTAAAGCAAACATTTCCTGACAACGTGCTGCCTGTATCAGAGACAGAATGGAGAGTATGGCTGGGTGGTGCTTGATAACAGTGGAGAGTGGAACAAATGCAGCAGGTTGAGGGCCAACCTGGACAAAGGTCCTATAGGTCAATACTTAAAAAACACAAATTCTCCCTAAAGTGGGGGATGGGATTGGATGAAGAGACAAAAGCAGAATTCATCCCAGATTGAAAAAAAGTTTGCCAGATGTGGAAAAAATCTCACCAGAATCAAGTCTTCATTGTGAGGTGCACCCACAGAAGGACCACACAGTCAAGAGTTGTGACAGGTCATTCTGTCTTTGAGCTTCCTGACCTCCAATGGCTATGGTCAGCCTTGCTGTTCTGTCAGCAGCAGAGCCAGTGATTTCATAATGCTAGGTTTTCCAGATGGGATTGACGTAAAAGCACCGTGTGCATCTAGCAATCTGCTCAGGAGCAGCAATCCTGCAGTCAGTGATTCCAAGAGAGTGGTGATGTTCATTTGAACACTGGGAAATGCTCTGAATGGATATTCTGTTCATGTCTAACAGGATGTTTACTCCTCTTTCTAGTGAGACAGCCAGATTCTTTTTTTCCTTCCTCCTGTTTCCTTTTTCCTCTTTGTTTCCTACTTTTGCTTCTATTCTCCCACCCACCAATTCTTTTGTCAGGTAGCAGGAATAGGAACTAAGGGAAGAAGAGAAGGATTATTGATGATTAGTGCAGAGAAGGAAGCATAGATGGTCCTTGGTAATTTCTGGGTGCATTAGGCTTTCTGTGCATATATGCACACAGTCTGCGATACTTTTATAGGCATAGGCATGGTCAGGATCCAAGAGGGGACTTACAATTAGGGAACTCACATTTATTGAGCTTCTGTGCAGCAGGTTCTATTAAACTACTTTATTTAATTCTTGTAACACCAGAATATACTGATGATAAAAGCAAACCTCAGAAAAATTATCTCTGACAGTAGTATCAATATCCATTAGTTACCAGCATTTAAACAGTATCCACCTACCTAAAAAATTTTATTATTTGTATTCTTTCAAACTTCGAAATCACTTCTCTACATGTATGTTAAAGTATGTACAAAAATGTTATTAGAAGTTCACTTCTCAGTGATTCAGTTGTTCAGAAAATGTGGGTTGCTTGTATTCTCTAGGCAAAGTTTGTAGTACTAGAAACACGAGGTTATTGCATTAATTGAATATTTGTGCATGTGCATTCCTTTGACTTATGAAAACTATTGCAGTGTGATACGATTAATGGTAACTGACATTGAACACGTTCTCTGTATGAGGGTCTGTGGTCTCCTGAATATTAGACTGCAAATTAGATTCCTTAGAAGTGGGAATTTCAGTATAATTTTTCCATTTTGATTAGTCTTTTGTTCTATTTCTAAAGACAATTACAAAGAGTCAAATGTGGCAAAATAAAACAACTAAGCAAGAAGTAGATGATGGAAAAGGAAGATGAAGAAAGTACTTCATTGGGAGCCTGGGAAACAAATTGCAGGCTACTAATCCCTGCGCACTGTTCACTTGGGTGCGTGGAAACGTGGTGAAATTCAGGGCCCACAGGATTAAACAAAAAGCACAAACAGTTGTTGAGGGAAAACAGTGGCTGATACTGGAACGGAAATGTCGTGTAGGCCTTCTTACACGGCGTCACTTGCAACACACTGGAAATACAGCAGTCTGTCTTGATTGGCTGATGGCTTGATTACATTTAAGAGAATTTAGTAAACACCATTCTAATGAGATTGGGTAGAGGAAGCTAGAAAGACAGACCATGAAACTTGTCCAGTTACAAAGTTTGATTTTTCTTGTGTAATGCAGAGAAGGATGACATTAGAGGGGTGCATGGTCTGCATACTCACATGCCGTCCTTCACAAGTTTCTTTAGCCAAGTATTTAAATGACATTGATCCACAGTGAATCCAAGATTAATTCCAGTGTCAAATATCTGGAACGCACATATTCTGGATTAGCTCAGCCATATGTTTTAATAACCAGTCAAACTGGGGATGGAGTTGACATCCTCAAAGAGAAATTATTTATGAATTTCAGAGTTCTCATTATAATGTCCTAATTCCAGTGAAAATACCCTTATCATGTTACTTTTGTACTTTCACATCTATATTCATAGGCACCTCCTCTTTTCCCTTAAAGTCATCTATGCTTGAATCTGGACAAAAGAAATATCCTTTACATCAAGCTTATCAATTTTTTCTATCAATGTAACAATGCATGTATATTCAAAGGATAAAGAATAACTCATCCACTGTCAAGTTAGCGTTTCACTATCCATCTTTCCATTACTTTTTCATGAATCAGTTTAAAAATAAGTTTTATGCTTTATTTTGTATCTTATATTTTCACTAAGCTTATCCAGTCATTTCTTTTGCTACAGCAAGATGTTAGCAACACTGTCTTTTAAGGTTGCATAAATACAGTTGCTATATTGTATCTTACCTAACAATAGATGTTACGTTCTGGACAAGAGACCTGAGAGGAAGAAGGGCTTATGTGCATTTTATGCCAGAAAATGCTCAAGGACAACTTTGCTAGACGTTGCGTCACAAAAAACTGTGATAATAAAATGTGGAGTTTCTTACACTCCTCCCTCCCTTGTATTTATCAGTAGACACAGTAGAAATATTTTAAATACAAAATGTTAAGTACATATGGGAGAGGTGACAGAAGTTGAACTAGTTGAGTGATCTGAAATAATCTGTCACAAAATTCCAAATGCTGGATCTCATGTAATCCAATTGTTAAGTTCTGGATTTCAGTGCAGCTGGAAGTTTTCCATAATATTCCTAAAGGCAGCTTTATTTAAGACAAATTAATTAGTATTTGCAAAGAGCTGCTGTTTTGGAGGGCATGTGTTGAGTGTTATTAATAGAACTAAACAAAGCTTTGGAAGCAGTTTTACTGAAGTGTGAATCCATGTACCTGGGGAAGGCTGCCTGGCGGCCATGTTTGTTTTGGGGCTTCTCTAGCCTAATGGATTTATAGTTTAACAAAGTAGCTATTAGATCTACCACGTTTCCTAATTTCAGAACTCAGTTTCCTTTAGACTGCAGTAGGATGGAACAACATATTCTGGACTCTGGATGGAGAGCTCGGCATGGGAACTTGAAAGGGCACCTTCTGGAAAGCAAAGCCAGGGCCTGCAGCTATAACTCAACCATGCTGTGCTTCCTCTGAAGTGTGACCCGTGAGCCCAGGGAGCTCTTTACTGCCAACAGCACATTTTACACATCTAAGCATTGTCTCCAGTTGCTGGATTTATTTCTATCCTTAAAGAATGACATTACTTTACATTTGGTTTCTTGGAGCATGGTGTGATGGGGGTGGAAAATTCTTTAATGTTTCTGAATATATGGCTATAATCAGATCTCCATCCAGATTCTGTCTGTAAGGTTTATTTAAGAACAGTTTGTTTTTCTTCATGTTGTCTAACACCATGTTTATTTCAAGCGTTGCAATTTATAGCATGAGATTTGTTTGGTGATCTGGTTTAAGTCCCTCTGAACAAGTAAAACCTTTCTTGAGAATGCAGTTTTTTTTTTTTTTTTTTTTTTTTAACTTAGGCACCATGCTGGATTTTTTGTGGAAGAGAAGCATTGTCCCTGCTGGGCCCCCGCTATTAAGAGTATGAAATTTACTGCAGTGTATAAAAAAGGTTTTGAAGGTAGGAGCAAGTGGCTGCTGCTGAATGATCCAGTGGAAGGAGGTGGTGGCTGGGATTAGGACGTGGTCCTGATCTTGAGTAATTGTGTGTTCCCATATCTCCTGTTTGGACTATTGCATTGTGCCC
>JAQQSJ010002296.1:0-12937 GCA_028644305.1 Xerus rutilus
ATGAAATTCCTTTTCCTTTCTTTCCCCCTTTCTAGCTCTTTCTTTTTTTATTCCCCATCCCCTTATTTTGGAGCAGCTTCTGCATATCAGAGAAAACACTTAACCTTTGGCTTTTTGGGATTGGCTAATTTCAGTTAGCTTGATGTTCTCCAGTTCCATCCATTTACCAGCAAATGCCATAATTTCATTCTTCTTTATGGCTGAGTAGTACTCCATTGTGTATATACACCAAATTTCTTTATCCATTCGTTCGTTGAAGGGCACCTGCATTGGTTTTATAGCTTGGCTGTACTGAATTATGTTGGTATATGCATTGAGGGGTCTGTGTCACAGTAGTATGCTGGATTTAAATCTTTTGGATATATACCATGGAGTTAGATAGCTGAGTTACATGGTGGTTCCATTAGTAGTCTGTAGAGGGATCTCCATACTGCTTTCCAGAGTGACTGCATTAATCTGCAGTCTCACCGACAATGTATGAGTTTATCTTTTTCCTTTCATCCTTGCCAGCATTTATTAATATTTCTATTTTTGATAAATGTCATTCTGACTGAAGATGAAATTTAAAAGGAAGAAATTAAAGAAGATCTTAGAAGATGGAAAGAGCTCCCATGTTCTTAGATAGGCAGAATTAATATTATCAAAATGCCCATATTTCCAAAAGTGCTCTGCAGATTCAGTGCAATCTCCATCAAAATTTCTATGACATTCTTTACAGAAATAGAAAAAAGCAGTTCTGAAATTCATTTGGAAAAATAAGAGACCCAGAGTAGCAAAAGCAATCCTTAGCAAGAAAGACAAAGCAGGAGGCATCATAATATTGGACCCCAAATTCTGTCTCAGAGATATAGTAAGAAAAACAGCACGGTACTGGCACCAAAATAGGAATGAAGACAAATGAAAACAGACTCCAAAGCTCAAAGTCAAATCCACATACATACAGTTTTCTGATACTAGATAAAGGTGCCAAAAACTTATATTGGAGAAAATATAGCCTTTTTAAAAAAAATATTTATTTTTTAGTTGTAGGTGGACACAATAGCTTTTTATTTTATTTTTATGTGGTGCTGAGGATCGAACCCAGTGCCTCCCGCATGCTAGGCGAGCACGCTACCACTGCGCCATAACCCCAGCCCCAAAATATAGCCTTTTTAACAAATGGTTCTGGGTAAATTGGAAATCCATATATAGTGGAATGAAATTGAACCCCATCTCTCGCCCTGCACAAAAGTCAACACAAAGTGGATCAAAAACCTAGAAATTAGACCAGAAACCTTGCAATTGCTAAAAGAATATGTAGGCCCCAAACTCCAGCATGTCAACACAGGAACCAACTTCCTCGACAAGACTCTTATTTTACTCAAAAGATAAAATAAAAAATCACTAAGTGGGCTGGCACCAAAACAACAACAACATCAACAACAACAAACTCTGCACAGCAAAGGAAACAATCAAGTATGTGAAGAAAGTCTACAGAATGGGAGGTCTTTGCCACTTGCTGCCCAGACAGGGCATTAATATCCAGAATATACGAAGAACTCAAAAAGCTTGCCACCAAAACAACCACCCAATCAATAAATGGGTGGAGGAACTGAGCAGACACTTCTCAAAATGAAAACCTGTCCAACATCTACTATTTAATGTTGTGAATAACAGTTCTACTGTTATATCATTTGTGTACGATAAAATTTACCCTTTTTAAATATGTACAGTTCAATTTTCTGTACTAAATTCACATATTTGTGTAACCATAACCACAACTAATTTTAGATTATGTTTATGCCTTCAAAGGCAACCCCTTGCCTATTATGGGTGACTCCACATTTTCCCCTTCCCAACTTCTAGCAAACACCAATCTACATCCTGTATCTATTGATTTATCTATTCTGGATATTTGATAGACATGGAATGATACAGTATGTGGCCTTTCATGTTTGAATTCTATCACTTAGTATATTTTTTAGATTTATACATGTTGCAGAATGTATCAACATTGTGTTTCTTTTTACAGCTGATATACATGATACATGTCATATATACATCCATTTATTAATACATTTTGTTTATGTTCTTCCTTGATGGAAATTTGGGTTGTTTCCATTTTGGGGCTTTTTAGAAAAGTGTTTCAGGGACATGTAGGTAGAAGATTTTGTATGGAGATTTTTTTCAGTTCTTTTTGGTTTATACCTAGAATTTATATTGCTCAGTCACATGGTAACTCTGTGTTTGAATTTTAAGGAACTGCCTTAATCCCCGCCCTTACTGTACTGATCTCCCTTCCATTTTTGAAAGATAATCTTTTTCATGCTTTTTTTTTCTCTCTAATTTCTGCACATGAGAGAAAATTTCGGACCTTTGACTTTCGGAGTGTAGCTTATTTCACTTAGCATGATCTTCTCCAGTTCTATCCATTTCTCTGCAAATGACATAATTCTATTCTTCCTTATTGCTAATTAGAACTCCATCGTGTTTATATACCACAATTTCTTTAACCATTCGTCATTTAAAGGGCATCTAGGTTGGTTCCATAACTTTGCTTTTATAAAGTGTGCTGCTATAAGCATCGATGTGGCTGTGTTGTGGTATGCTGATTTTAGATCTTTTGGGAAAATACCAAAGAGTGAGATAGCTGGGTCATATGATGGTTTCACATGAATCTTGAGGAATTCACACTGCTTTCCAGAGTGGTTGCACTTGCAGTCCCACCAACAATGCATGAATGTACCTTTCCCCCACATCCTCACGAGCAATTGTTGATATTTGTATCCTTAATGATTACTATACACCCTGGGGTGAGATATAATCTCAGAGTAGTTTTCGATTTGTATTTTCTTTATTGCTAAAGGTGTTAAACTTTCTTTTTATATTTTTGTTGACCATTTGTATTTCTTCTTTTGAGAAATGTCTATTTAGATATTTTGCTCATTCATTTAATTTGGTTATTAAGTTTTGTGGTATTAAGTTTTTTGAGTTCTTTCTCAATTCTGGATATGAATCCTGAATTGGAAGAGTAGCTGACAAAAATTTTCTCCAATTCTGTAGATTCTCTTTTCACATACTTAATTGTTTCCTTTTCTGGGCAGCTTTTCAATTTAGTACAATCCTACCTGTTGATTCTTAGTTTTACTTCTTGAGCCTTAGGAGTCTTACTAAGGAAGTTGGTGCCTGCACCATTATGTTGAAATGTTGCCCTTATGTTTTCTACTAGCAGTTTCTTTTTTTCTGGTCTAATTGCTATGTCTCTGATCCACTGTGAGTTGATTTTTGTGCAGGGTGAGAGATGGAGATCTAGTTTCCTTCTTCTACATATGAATGTCCAGTTTCCCTAGAACCATTTGTTAAAAAGGCTATCTTTTCATCAACATATATTTTTTGCACCTTTTTCAAGGATCATATGACTGTATCTATGTGGATTCTTCTCTGTATCTTCTAGTCTATTCTATTGATCTTCTTATCTGATTTGCTGCCAATGCCATTCTGATTATGTTACTGTACCTCTGTAGGTATAGTAATCTGAGATCAGGTATCATGATGACTTCAGGGTCACAGTTCTTACTCAATCCTGCTTTGACTAGTCTCAGTCCTTTATACTTCCGTATTGATTCTTGGATTTTTTTTGCTAGTTTGTAGAACAATTTCATTTGCGTTTTGATGAGATCACATTGAATTTGGAGATTGCTTTTGGTAATATGGCCATATTGATGATGTTGATTCTGCCTATTCATGAACATGATAGGTCTTTCCAACGTCTAAGATTTTCTTCAATTTCTTTCTTCATTGTTTTATAATTTTCATTATAGAGGTCTTTCACCTCAATTAGTTTTTGAGGCTATTGTGAATGTTTTGTTGATTTCTTTCTTAGCAGATTCATTCATATAGTATAAGGAAGTTACTGATTTTTGTATGTTGACCTTGAACTCTGCTACAGTGTTGAATTATTTTTTCGGCTCTAGGTATCTTCTGGTATTGTTTTTTGGGCCCTCTAGATATAGAATCATGCAACCAAAAAACAGAAATAGTTTGACTTCTTTTCCTATTTGTATCTCTTTTGATTCCAATAAATTGGAAAATCTTGAAGATACTGACACATTTCTAGACATGTATGACCTACTAAAATTGAACCAAGAAGATGTAGATAACCAAAACAGAACAATATCAAGCAATAAGACTGCCTTCCAATAAAGAAAATCCCAGGACCAGGTAGATTCTCAGCTGAGATCTACCAGACATTTAAAGAATAAATGTCAAACCTCCTTAAATTATTACAATGATGTCTAAAAGGAAGGAACACTCCCAAACTCTTTCTATGAAGCCAGTCTAAACCTGATACCCAAACCATAAAAAGACACATCAGGGAAAGAAAAATACAGATCAATATTCCTAAATAACATAGATGAAAAAGTCATCAATAAAATATTACCAGGTTGCATTCATAAGCACATTAAAAAGATTATACACCATGATCAGGTTGGGTTTATCTTAGGGATGTAAGCATGATTTAATATATATAAATCAATATATGCAATTCATCCCATATGTAGAATCAAGGATAAAAATCACACAATTGTCTCAATCAATGAAGAAAAAGCCTTTGACAATATCCAGCACCCGTTCATGTTGAAAACACTGAGGAAACTAGGGATAGAAGGAAACTTCCTCAACATCATAAAAAACATACATGGCAAACCCAAAGCCAACATCATACTGAATGGACAAAAAAAAAGCACTTACTTTAAAATCAGGAACAAGACTAGGATGCCTACTCCATCCACTCCTATTCTAGATTGTTCTTGAAACTCTAGCCAGAGCAATCAGGCAAGACTCTCTTTTACTTTACTGAGGATTGTTATAATAGCAGCATATGGTACATTGTGATTAGCTCATTATTTTTTACAACTGTACATGAATCTATAATCATCTCCAAAGAGTTTCAGTTAGAATTGTAGTTTCTTATGTTAGATGATAATTTTGAGTGTCTCGTTTGATGCATTTTATTTAATTACTATTACTATGGATTATACCTAACGCTAAGAATACTTCCATTTTACTTAATATTACTATTAACTTGAATGTTTATGCCAGATTCCTCAAACTTCATACCATGCCACTCTAGCTTACACATATTTTACATAGGAGTATTGATTACTAATGGAAAGTCATTCTGATGAGAATGCTTATGAAGATAATTGCATTGAGGACCAAAGAGCAGTTCGGTATTTTTCCTCCCTCAGATTTTATGGTATTTTCCATGGTTATGAATTTATGAATGATTGTATTTACCATGACCCAATCCTGATGCCTTCTGTACCTGCCAGGGAAAAAGAAACTGCCGTAGGTCTATTAAAATCAGATTTTACAAGTGTGAGCTTTGGCCTTCCTTGTACAAGAGTTTTCCCATAGCCTCTACTACTCTGGGTTTTTTGCTGGCTTTATAGTCTATTCTGAAATGAGATTACAACATGGCCTCTGTGCATGACGATCACACAGGAAAACTCTAAGAGCAATGGTACCTGGGCCCAATAGTGTTGGAAGTTTTTAAATTCACTCACCTGACTTATTTGCACCCACCCTGTCCCCAGAGCACTGGTAAACCAGTGAACTCAGATAGTTCCCAATAACACATACACATTTTCTCATTTCCCCCAATGATCTGGGGAAGCCACGATAGAATCTGAAGGAGTGTAGTATGATGTAATTTTTATTTCTCCATGCAACTCTGTTCTCAATCTTTTTGACATGATCCTATCCATATAAACACTGAAAATGTTGCAAATGGATGTGGGCTCTCTCTCTCTCTCTTCTATTTAAGGATATCTCTGTTACTTTTTTTCTTTTTCATGTCCAACAGTATGTGAATACCATAGTTACATCATTTTAGTATGTGAATACCATAGTTACATAGTCTTCATGTCAGAGTATGTGAATACAATAGTTACATCTGTTATCAGCTGGAGTCAAAGCCAAAGAAAAGCCACTTAAGAAAAGATAAAATACAAATTCTCATTGATAGTTTCCTTAAATAGTTTCAAAAAAAAAAATGAACAGGATCAATGACTGATCTTGGTGATAAATGCAGACATGCCATGGCAAGGCTACTTTTAATGAGAATCCCATACATCCAATGGAGAATGGACGTTTAATGGTGGCCCCTAACCCCGCACTAGCCTTTTAAAGTAATCTTCGATGTAACTTTAGCAAACAGGGCTTATCTGTCTTTTATAGCTAAAGAGAGTGAAGCTACACATAATCTTATAAGTAAGCAACAAACAAGGATTAAATGTCCAAGTGGGAATGTGAACCTGAGTCTTTCTGATTTCGAAGTTTCTATTATTTCTCACTGCCGGCCTATGAATCATTACTGCATGTGAAAATAATTGAACCAATGTAAGTGAAAAGTTAATAAGGAAATGATGAAACCAGGGAGGTTAATTAAGAAACTACTTATCTCCATTTTAAAAATCATTCCCTTTGAATGTGTTTGCAAACGGTTCACAAACATCGTACAAAGATTTGAAAGAAGTAATTTCAGTGATGAATAGTTTATTTACTATAACTAAGGTAATTAATTAAGGGAAAGATCATCTTTTGTAAGAGGGTGTAGGAATAAATGGATAACAATGTACAAAACAAGTAAAAGGAATCTCAGTCCCTCTCTACGACCATAAAAGAACTAGAATTTGAAATGTATGATTAATCAATACGTTCGAGATAAAATATGAAAATGTCTAGAAGAAAAAGATTTTCAAGGAGAAAATCTTTCTGACCTTGAAGGAGGCCATGATTTCTGGGTATAAAACACAAATAAAAGGTGTAAGAGGACTTCATCGTTGGTTTTAAATGTCACTAGATCCCCTGAGTAGAGTGATCACTGCCTGTCGCAGGAAGGTTGAAACATCAGAAAAATACTAGTTTTAAATGCTTTCAATATCATGTGTGTGTAAACTAAGTCTTTAAGTTAGAATTTTTAGTTTGATTTGTCTTTTTCCATCTCTGCTCACACAACACTCTTCAATATCATGCAATATATAATAGACAGATGCATAGACTTTGAAGTCAGAATGACATGTTTTATTCCTGTTTTCTCCATTACCTCCTAGGTCATGTATATACATCAGTTACTGTTTGTAAAACTGGCTCAGAAGTGCTACTTCTCTCTTCATGCTAAAGTGAGAATTAGCATTATATACCAAGTGCTAGGTATGGTGCCGGGCACAGGAAAAATGCTTAACAAGGGTTGGCACTTTAAAGGGATTTTGTACACTAGCAGCATCAGAATGCAAGTTCTCAGAGGAAGAAGAGAAAGGGAGACACTTCCTGCCACCAAGATTCA
This sequence comes from Xerus rutilus, assembly GCA_028644305.1. NCBI lineage: Eukaryota > Metazoa > Chordata > Mammalia > Rodentia > Sciuridae > Xerus > Xerus rutilus. The sequence goes on from JAQQSJ010002296.1 coordinate 7,331, forward strand.
CTCTGATATCTTAAGTAGAAGCTGCCTGTACGTTGACAAAGCTTCCAATGGATTCTAATCCTCTTTCTCCCCCTTGACTTGAGAATCAAAGCCACAGTTTCTCACCAGAAGTTGAAATGGAGCCTACAATTCAGTAATATCCTTTATAAACTCCCTCTGAAGGAGATTTTTTTTTGTTTACCTATCTATTTTTCTTCAGTCTACATGTCTCAGTGTAGCAATAAATAAAATATAAGTGACAGAAAATAATATGTGTTCACAAAATTACTTTCAACTATTGAATTGTATTGCAAAATTATTTTTTCTGAATAACCTTTTTTCCTATTCATTCAATTTCAGTTCCTGAGAAATTTCTAATTAGCTACCTGGGAAACAGTGCTCTCTCACCCCATTTTTTGGGCCACCTTATTAATCTTCTGGATTTGTCTCAATGAAGTATTTATTCGCAGTCTTTTCTGGCCCATATGTGGTATTTCAAGAGCTGGTATTTCCCTTGCTTGTCTCTGGACACTAATATTTAATCATATAATCATAGGACTTGGAGATGGATGAGACCTAACGGTTCATTCTCCATCTGCCTGCCAAAGCTGCCGCTGTTTTCCCTATCATTTGGCATTGATCTTTACAAAGCTGGTGATTTATCCACCAACATAATTTTAAATGCCATATTTGTGCACATACATCAGGAATATCTGCAATTCAGAGCTTTATGTTCATTCCATAGCTATTTCTTTTGGGTGAGTTTACATCTAATAATGATGTATGTGTGTGTGTGTGCACACACATCTTCTCACAAATACATAATGTACTGAATACCCAAATCACCAGTGATTGTGGTCAGCTGAGTGCACCTGTTACCTCAAAAGGCAAAATGCAAATCAAACAAAGGACAGAGATGAGTACACTATTCAGTCAAAATTTCTGGCTCTGAGGACAAATTCAGGCTCTGAGGACCACTATCGCAACTCTATGATCTTTTGAAATAATGAAATAGTTTCTCTGCATTTAAAAGTGCATTCGTGTGGCTTTTTAGATTTTTTTAAGATGATGAGTTCCACCACTGTAAAGCTGTTTTTGTGGAGAGTCATGGTTTGGGTGCAGTTAGTGAAATTTCAGATACAGATGGAACAATAGATTTAAAACATAAAAAACAATAAATTGTACATTCATCTCCAAATAGTTCCCCACCTGAGACTCACATACTCCTGCCTTGAGCATTTATTGAACTTCTTAGGCTTCAGTGCATAAAGAATATCACTGCAAATATATTTTGGAAAACTGCCTCAAACTATGGCCTCAGGAGATTATTCTGATAGGATATAATTTATATGTAATTCTTTATGCATCTGTTATCATGTGTTCATATAGATGTAGAACATTTGAGATTAGATATTTATATAATATATAAAATAAATATATTTATATAATATATATTCAACTATCAGATGGAAACCTGACACAAGTCCAAAGTCACCCTATGCTTTAGCCTTAGGGAATTCTTCACACTTGAATTGAAATGTCTCCTTCGCCTCCATACATGTACCTAAATTTTGACTTGAAAGACAATTGTGATGAATCCACATTGTGCAAGCTTTCTGATACTGTAAGAGATTCCTGAGATAATCAACTAGCCTAGTCCATAACAAGATGCCTGAGCTTTAGACTCTGCAGTTGGGGCTCTCCATGGCTCCACCTCTTATTGACTATAGTTCCATATTAAAGCATTGGTTCACCTGTCCAGACCTCATTTTCGTCATCTATAACAGAAGGATACTAATACTTCACAGTCCTTATCTCAGGGGACAGCTATAAACATCAGGTAACCAATGCAGTGTTTTCTTCCTGAAGCCTGGTACCCAGAAACTCTGCAATAGCTACAATTATTAACATCAACAAAAGAAATGCTAACGTTTGGAAAATATCAATAGCAAAAGCTACAATTATTAACATCAACAAAAGAAATGCTAATGTTTGGAAAATATCATCATATTTCCTTCCTTATTACTTCTTCCTAGTTTCTAAATAACTATTTTACTAGGGCATGATTGTGAGATTAAAACAAAGCCCATCTCTTTATTTATTTTTGAAAGCAAGAATAAAAGCCCTGCTTATTAGTGGACATAATCCAATACTATCTTTTAAAAAGCAATGAACTAAACACACTATTTAAAATTCATTCAAAGAATAAACAAGAATGATCAACAAGCAAAATTTTTGCCATTTCATTAACTGTTTCATGCAAGATGATGGGATCCGTGGCCTGCAGGATGCTCAGAGCAAATTCTAGAGTTTTGGTAAACATTAAAGGGACTCTAGTAATTGGTTACAATTTGAAAAAATGAATTAAACTTTTTAAGATTCATTTAAATAAAGTTAATGAAAGAAAGCATTTATGGTGTGTATCAAACTCTAATTTGATGGCCCAAATCCTTGTATGCAAGGTAAAGTGCTATGCATTCAATATCATTTCTAAGAGACTACAGATTGGAGCACATTTCCTAAAGCAATACTGTAAAAGGCTTGTGGAACCTAAGAGCTGTACCTTTTCAGAGAGTGAAAAACAAATGCAGAAGTACCTATTATCACTTATTCTGGAGAATCATGGACAAATATCAAGAAAAACAGAAAATACTCCAGCAAATGTATATGCCTGATTTATTTTACGTCAGTGAAATCCACCTATAGCTGTGAAAAAGAATTGTGCAAAGTACTGGATATTAAAATCACACAAAATAGTCAATTTTGTTAGCCATTTTTAGAAACCCCAACTACATTTGCCTTATACTAAGTTATAATGTAGTTGTCCTTGACACTGAATGTATTAATTTTGCAGGAGCCAATGACATGATTTTATCATCCTGCAAATTTTGCTGAGTTTTTGATATATTAGTAAGAAAAAGAATCACATTTCTGTCTTTTGACAATTTTATAATCTCAGTTGTACGTCCATTTGCAAAATGCTGATTTTTGTTCTTTAAAAAATGCATGGTTATCAAGCTTAGACAATTTATTCTTTATTTTCAAATATAGGTACAAGTTTCAGTGCCCGATAAGCATATCATCTTTATTTTTGTATTTTGATAGGTAAACATATGATAAAGAATCTAGGTGCGTGATAATCAATGTTGTGGTTACACTCTGTATGATATTACTGACTCATTACAGTGTCACCAATCCTAATTACCCACCAGCTGTGTAATCAATTAATTAATCAATGTCATAAAACTTATTCTGTTTATATGAAATGTATTCCTGTAACTTTTATGAATTAACTCCTATTCCAGGTATAGAGGGGGTATAGCAGTGGTAAAGCTGATACAAATTCTTCTCTCCTGAAACCTTATGGCATTTGTGACACACAATGGTGGGTACATCTGTCTATGCCATGTAACCTATATTATCTATATTTATTATACATTTATTTTTGCTCCTTATATTTTGAAGCCTATGTTCTGACTAGAAGAGACAAGACAATTGTTTTAGTCAGCTTTCTCACTGCTGTGACTAGAAGCCCTGACAAGTACAATTAGAAGAACAAAAGTTTATTTTGTCTCTTAGTGTCAGAGATTCAGTCCATGGTCAGCTGACTCCATTGCTCTGGGCCCAAGGTGAGGCAGAACATCATGGCGGAGGGTGTGGTGGAGGAAAACAGCTCCGATAGGACAATCAGGAAGCAAAGAGTGCTCTTCTCATCAGGGACAAAACATAAACCTGAAAGGTACACCCCTAGTGACCCTCCTCCCCCAAACACATCCCACCTGACCAGTGACCACTCAGTTAATACATTCAAGCAGATTAATCCACCGATTAGGTTGCAACTCATATAATCTAATCACTTCACCTCTGAGCCTTCTTGAGTTGTCTCACACATGAGAATTTGGTGGACACCATATATCCAAAGCCACAACACCAGTGAATAAGTGAACAGTAAAATATAAAACCTCAAGGGAAAGTATAAAGAATAACATTTGAGGCCAAACTGAGAAGAACTAGGGAACCAGAGTTTCATGACACAGTTGTATACATAGATAAGTCTAGATACTCAGGCATATGTGGAATACCTATTTTTACAGGAAGAGAAGTTCCACTTACTATTGTCTTAGGAACTTACTTTTTGATGTTTCTGAGAAATTTTCCTTTGGTAAAACTGAAGTATTATTTTACATTCACCATTTCAATTTTGCAAACAGTGCTGACCTGAACACATTTATGCTTCCTTGTTCACACATGGGAATTTGTCTAGTACTGTATGAGAAAATGGAATCACAGTGATGTCTGTGCAGATTTGAGAGAGATCTCTTAAATGGGACCATGCCTCTGTATCCTTGGCAAAATAGGATGCTATCTTTAAAATGTTTACCCACTTCATAGGTTGCATCAGGGACTTGGCATTTTTCTATTTTACAAATGTCCACTTTTCTCCTATTTTGTGAAGTTAAACATGTTTTGCTTTTGTGAATCTTTAAGTTGTCTGTTCAGATCTTTATGTACAAGATGCACACACACTATTTATACATAAGTAGTAACACAATATACACACATACACGTGCATGTGTATAACCACACATGGCTATTTATACTAAAATACAGTTTTCCCTAGGTATCTGTGGAAGGTTGAATCCAGAACTCCATGAATATAAAACTGTAGATGTTCAAGTCTCTTATGTAAATGGTATAGTATCACCATTTATAATATCACCTATATGCATCTTCTTGCATACTTTGATCTCAATCACTTACAATACTTAACACAATGTATCCGCTAGTACACAGTTGTTATATTGTTTATGGAATAATGAGAAAAAGTCTGTACATTAGCACAGTCAGGATTCTTTTGTGTATTTCTGATCTGCAGTTGGTTGAATCCACAAATGTCAAGGGCATGTATGTGGAACCTGAGAAATGTGTATTACAAATATCATGCTATGCGAAGTAAGCCAATCCCCAAAAACCAAAGGCTGAATGTTCTCTCTGATAAGTGGATACTGATCCATAATGGGGGGGGCGCATGGGGAGAGTGGAGGAACTTTGGTCAAAGGAGAGGGCGGGGAAGGGGGGCATGTGGGCAGGAAAGATGGTGGAATGAGATGGACATCAGAGCCCTAGCTTCACGTATGCCTGCACATATGATGTGATTCTACATCACGTACAACCAGAAAAATGAAAAGTTGTGCTCCATCTGTGTACAATGAATCAAAATGCATTCTGCTGTCACGTAGACCTAAGTAGAATAAATAAATTAAAAAAAATACCTCCCCCACTAGGAATGCCTTTAACATAAATGTCTTACTATAGAATGATGCAAGTATCATAAAGTTAAGCTTCATTCTTGGTGGCTTATGGCATTTGTGTCAAACATTTGTACATACGTCTGTTAGTGTCATATTTCAAAACCTTTACCTATTTTAAAATTAACCCATAATAACCTATATTTCCTGCTCATGTGGACATATTTTTGCTTCTTACATTTTGAAATCAATATGCCTGCATTAATTTTTGTGATATATGAGAGAAAAGGATCCACTTAGTGTCCAGTTGACAGACACTTGACCCAGCCTGGTGTATTTTCCTAGCCTTCCCTTCCCACCAATTCAAACTTCAACTATG
>JAQQSJ010002297.1:0-12937 GCA_028644305.1 Xerus rutilus
ACAGTATATATATATATATATATTTATATATATTTTTATCAACCATCTTTACTATACCCATTCCCCTTTCCTGCCCCCCACCTCCCCCATGTCGCGTCTAGTGTTTCTCTATTTCTCTTATGTTTCCCATTCCCACCTCCCTTATTCATCAGCATCCATTAATCAGAGAGACCATTCGGCATTTGGTTTTTTGGGATTGTACAGCCATAATTGTTTCATCCCATCTTTCTGCTCTATGCAACAAATAACGTTGAATTTTCTAGTTTGAAAGTTCATCATTTTCAGAGGAATTAAATGTACCTCCAGTTTCTGCCTTTGGCAAGAATCATTTTGTAACATTAATTTATCAGTTCCAAGACTGGCTGATTCCAGTCATTCTTGGTACCTACCATTAAAGCTCCAGGTTCAGTAGATCAATCCATAAAGATGACTCCTATCTCTTCCCCTTAGCAGGTGTCTAGGCATATAGCTTAATTAATCCCTCCAAACCACATTTGTTGTAAACAAATAGTACTACTAATAATAGTCACATTATTAAAGTACCTTAAAGGTACTCATAATACTAGTTTAAAAGGTTATTGTTTACACATGGTAGAAGTGAGTTAATTGTTCTAAAAACTATTTCCTTTTTCCTCTGAGGCATACATCTAAACTATTATTCCCCAACCTTCCTTTTAGTTAAATGTGTCCAAAGATTAAAAATGCAAAATATTTTTAAGTAAGGTACAGCAGGGCAGGTCTGTGAAAACTTCTTGCATGTTTCCATTTTCTTTTCCCATCTGTTAGCTACTGACAGTAGAGCACAGGACTCCACAGCCCTGGGATTGGTAGAAATACTGACAAAAAGACCTTGAGTCCTGAATTACAGTGTGAAAGGCTACCTGCCAAATCCCCAAGTTGAAAATCATTCCAGTGAGTAAATAATACTGTTTTATTAAGCCACTGAGGTTTGGAGGTTCTTTGTTGGAGCAGTAATGGATGACATATTGGAAAATGCTTAACAACCAGCAATCTAAAAAGCCAGCCAGATTCGTAGTGTTTGCCAATGTCCATAGTGTAAATACTCCCACAGTGGCTGACTTCAAGTTACTAATGTGACATTTCTGAATGCAGAGTTGCAAAAAGATGTACATAATTAGTTCTCTTGAGCCCTTGAGAGTCAATTCCAGCACACTATACTTGAGGTAATCATTCTTTGACTAATACTGTCAAAAATATTAGCAATTTGCATTGGTATATGTACTACTTAGATTAAATATTGAAATCAATCTTCACTAGTAATAACTGATGGACTATAGAAGGTTTTCTTTGTTCTGCTGAAGGGAAAATTGCCTTATTATTACCTTAATTTCTACTTTTATTTGTTGCTATTATTTTATGTTTGTTTGCTTTTCCACATAGGGGCTAGCATCATGATAGAAGCTGTAGCAGCTGGGGGCTTGTGGCTTGGTGGTAAAGCACTTGCCTCACATGTGTGAGGCACTGGGTTACATTCTCAGCACCGCATATAAATAAATGAATAAAATAAAAGTCCACCAACAACTAAAAAATATTTTTAAAAATGAAGCTTCAGAGCAACAGCGAGGTGCTAAGCAACTCAGTGAGACCCTGTCTCTACATAAAACACAAAATAGGGCTGGGGATGTGGCTCAGTGGTTGAGTGCCCCTGAGTTCAATCTCCAGTACCAAAAAAAAAATGAAGTTTCAAAAGAGAATTCAAATTTTGTTCCACATAATCTGACTCCTCAGAACACATGGAATGTAGCTTTCACTTGTGTATTTCTCCTAGAGCTATGCCAAACTTTACCAAAAATGAAAATATGAATGGATGAAGATTCCAAACTCTAAAGATAGCAATAAAATAATCAGTTCATACTTAGCTGTCCTTTTGAATCAGCCTCAAGGATTTCTTTTCTCTTTACCCTTCCCTCTGGAATTAAAAATTATTGAAGATAATCATATACAAGCTTAGTGCATGAGACTATTGGATCCTTTCTACTAATGCACAGGCCCTGTTTAGATAGTAGATCTCTTTCCAAATTTATCTTTTTATGGGTTTAACATAGAAAACTGTCTGAATCAATTTATTATTTCCTTTATAAAATGTGTTTTTCATAATGTGCAAAGGCTGACGTGGTCAAGTTAGATAGAACATTTCCATCTATTTTTCACTTTTATGTTGGATATGATCTACATTGGTAGACTGCTTTAATTTTTATTTTTGTCAGCCAAGGTAACCCTAAAAAGAAAGATGTACAATTGTTCAATAGAAATTGCTTAGATTCTATTAGACTTGTGATGAAAAATGAACAAACTTTCAAAGCTAGCCTATTAAAAGAATCTGCTCTAGCTGGTCACTGTGGTACATGCCTGTAATCCCAGTGACTAGGGAGCCTGAGGCAGGATCCCAAGTTTCAGGCTACTCTAAGCAACTTATCAATGCCCTAAGAAACTTAGTAAGACCCTGTTTCAAAATTTAAAAAATTTTACAAGAGGGATGGGGTTGTGATTCAGTGGTAAGGGGCCACTAGACCCAGTACAAAAAGTAAATGCATACATACATACATATATACATACATACATAAATACAAATTATTTAAAAAATAAAAGATCAATTATCTTTTCCACCAGCATTGTATCATTTCTGAAGGTTGCCAATGAGTTCTCCAGAAGAGATGTGTGAATGTTGAATGAACATCCAACTTGCTTGGGGCTGAACTAGAAAGATCTTTCAGGATCCTGGGCTTAAACAGGGCCCAGATGTTTTCAGAAGAGGAGTTAATGAGCACTTAAGGAGCACCTGCCCAGTGCCAGGCTCTGTGGGAGGCACCAGCCCTGTGTGGCCTCATTTATACCTTATACACATATTACGAGATGATAGCACTATAATCATCTCCTAAGTGAAGACACAAGATATAAAATTTGTATATCACAAAACTTAAAAGTACTGAGCAGGGATTTTAAGGAAGTTTGTTTAGAATCAAGGCCTATTCTCTTTATACCATACCACTCTTCCTTAAAGGCTGAAGAATCTCATTTTTAAAGTTTCATTCCAAGGAAAAAGGATGCAAAATTTCTTTTTTTTCCAAGTAATTGTGGAAAACAAAGTTATGCATTGTAATATATGTAGAAATATACTCTAATACACAAAGATGAATTTCCTAAAACATACTTTAGAGAAGTAAAGCACTTAAAAATCTCTAAACTTACCAACTCTAATCAGATAAATTATTTAACTTAAAAAATGATTCTTTACTGAATAGTCACTATAGATTTTCTTTAAACAACCAAATATTTCAGTGCACTAATATTGAAAATACTATTATTTAAAATTATACTATTTTTATAGTATGGTTTTCATGAATAATTTTATTTAAGAACACCACGTGTACCCATTTGCATGAAATCACTTTAAGTTTGAAGAGTAAAAATGAATAGATAATTTATAAACATCATCTATTATCAATCATGTAAACAGAAGGAAAAAGAAAGTTCAGCGAGTTCCACGAATTTTCATCCACATAGTTAATAAGCATGTTGGGCTTGGGTTTTAAGTCAAATGTATCCAAGACCAGAGCCCTTTCATTAAACCATACTGCATTTCCCAAATATGTCACCATGACCGTCTTGTGGTATTCTTCTCAACACGCATGTTGCCACTGCCCCAGTTTCCTGATGGTGCCAGCTGGCAGTCAATTCTAGTTGTCCACATGCTCAGTTCAAGGGAATCTCCTGCAAACAGTCCTGCTCCTACTACTTTTCTCCAAACCCCACCTTTTCTCTATGTCCTGCCTCCTCTGCAGAGCCTGCCTGAAATACATAAAACACCAAGCAACTCTTAGCTCTCAATTGCCCTGGTCTTATTACACCAAAAATTTAGGTTTTTTTTTCAAATTATTGCTTATATAGTCAATATTTTCATATTTTCATTTTACATTCTTAACATCAATTAAAGACATCATGAAAAGTATGCTTATATATTTTATGTATAAAATCCTCTACATCTTCTACAGTGAGGCATATAACATAGTGGGTCGCAAGAGGCAGTATATTTAAAGTGCTCAATAAACAAGTGTTGAACAAATACTAACAATTATCAATATATTCTTGGTTGCAAAATTATCAAGAACATAGCACTTATTAATTGAGTCACTGGCTCAGACAATGATGATTGAATGCCAACCATTTAGCGTAGAGGCTGCCACACAATTCCTACGTAGACTGGAGAACTCCAGGCAGTTATAAGAGGATAGGCAAAATGCAAGGCAGGCAATGTGTCCCAAAACCCGAGTTTTTAGAATTGGGGCTGCCGCTTAACTAGGGAGTTACCTATTCACTAGAATGTACAGGTGAAAGAGTAAGGTTCATGGACTAGACCGTTAGTTTGATTTAGGAAATACTGAGGATAAGAGTGAGGGGATACATAGGTAAACCTAGATATCCATGATGCAGGTGGGGACACAGATCTGACGCTCTCCAGCGATAAAGATTTGAAGTCATTAATACATATTTAAGTGTTAAAACTGCATGCTGATGGCATGAGGCAGAAAAATGATACAGGACAGAAGAGAAATGGTCTGTTAAGGGATCCAAGAGAAGACCAATATTGAAGGGACAAGTGAAGAAAGAATGTCAGGGGAAAAGACTAAAAAACAATTTTTAAAAGAAATAGTAACAGAAAAGAAGAAAGAAGTGTTCCTACACTTGTATTTTTCTAATTCTCTTATTCCACCTGATGCTTGAAATTATTTGCATTCTTCTGAGCATGAGCACTACCCTTGTACACCTCTAGAGGGAGCCATTTATGTAGCATTCAGAATGAATGGCCCCTTCAGGAGTTGTATGGATCTTTAATGGCATGTTACACCAAATGTCTCTTCAGTCCACCTCATGCTCAGTACATAAACATTTGTCCTAATCCATAGACATTAAGAGCAAGCTTTGTTTCTTTTTGTCTTGAGTCTCACCTCAAAATACTCATCCCTGGGCTTTCTTTGTGTCCTCAGCACATCACGGAAGAAATTCCTCCATTCATGCTATCTCAGTGGTGCAGTCCAGTCCCACACACAGTGTGTACAGAAATTTTATGTTTATAGAAATGGATGAAAAATGAAACGTCAATATGTCCTTAACCATCATTTCCACAAAGGTGTTTTGCCAGTTCATTTGGGATTTGCCGCGACCGTGGGATATTTCATCTACCGTAAAGATTAAGTGTTCCGAGGTATCATCAAATAGAGAGCTCCGTACGTGCGCCATATGAAATGATGTTCTCTTAAAGATGCAGCTTTTAATGTGCAGTGTAAAATGCTTGTAGCTTTTATTATGTCTTAGATGGAAAACATGTTTTACTGCATACCAGAGTAACAGACGTCAACTCGCTTTTCAAATTGGGAACAGCTTTTCATTTTATTCTGTGGAACGATTTCTGGGTCCTGATTCAACCCTTCCCTCTCTGTCGTACCTCCCACCACCTTGAATTTGCCACAAACTGCTTCTTCAGAGGGCAAGGCCAATGTGGCAAGGAGACAAGAGGAAGATTTTGAAGGTGGAAATCTACCGTGATCTCTCCTTTCAGTCAGTAAGAATGAAAGAAGGGAAGTAGGAGGTGAAATATTTACTACCCCAACATTGCTGGTTGAACACAATCCACAGGAAACTCAGACGTCCAGAGTAGTAGATGAGAGAAGGGAAATGGTGTGACTGTAGAGCCAGATTTTGATTTCTAGCCTCCTGTGTAAGTAAAATAATGACCATCTGTGAAGCTATTAAAACCCAGTATGGAAGCATCTATCACAACTCTTTTCCAAGTGCTACTTCTTTGTTTTCTGAAGACTAGTAAAACAGATTCATTCCTTATGGAGTTCAAATACAATTGAAAGCTTAATTATGATTTCAGATGATAAGTAATTGATAAAAGAAGGTTTTTTTTTAGTATCAAGTAGATTGGTGAGTTTTACTCCTTGAAAAAAACATACAGATTTCATTCCTTTTTATAGTTGAACATAAATGTTGAACCAAATATTATAACTGTATGTCAGATAGGAAATTTTTGGAGTCTAAACAGGGTGTAACACAAATTTCTGTCATAAATGCTGTCTGCTGATGATGTAGATGTTTTACATTTTGTGTAAACAACAAGAGTCCACACTCTAAATGTAGTTCTTGAAATTAGGAGATCTGAATTCTAATCCTGGTCCCTCCTCTGAATAAGTCTATCACTTTCTGTATTCCATGCAAATTTTCCCAAATGGAAAATAGGGAAGATATATAACTTACCTCCTTTTGCTTCAAAAAACTATTACAAGCAAAAGTGACGTAATCAGGGTGAATGCATATTAACCTCTTCAAATAAAAAATGATGAAGAAATACAAGACAATGAAATATTTTTGAACAATGTATAATTTTTTTTCTTCAAGTCTTTTAGATAGTTGAGTTTAAAGTCAATGGTGCTCATTTAAAAAGCAAAATCACAGAAACATGCAGAGAAATTTGGAATCAATTTATTTAAAGACATGTTCTTTGCAGCTGTTGTTCATTAGGATACTTTTATTGACGTGTCCAGAAATCTTTCCTAGTAGTTTAGGCACGCGGGGGCTTTGAGCCCTATGAAGTATAGCAAATTGCAGATGAATTGGTCCAGAAGTGTAGGTTTGTTTTAAAAAAAAAAAAGCTTTGTAAAATAGAATATTCTCAAGGGAGTGATTGGTGGGGGAAGGGAAGTATGTACTGACACTTAAAAGATCCTTGACCTTCTGGAATGCACATCTGAACTTCTGCAACAGTAGCTAAAAGGACTAAAGCTTAGTGTTAAAAAAACACTTTTAATAAAGCCTGCTTTCTCCAAGGATCCCAAACCAAATGATCCAGGAAAAATTAGCTTATAATAAGGTGATCCTTGCTTAAATAGACTTGTTTTTCTGATCTGTTTCTGTATTGGTGGATCACAAATTTCTTGGCTCTTCGGAAGAATGAGAGTTTTCCGAGCAGATTTGGCAAAAGATGGAGAAAAGAAAGGAGTAATTCAAAAGATGGAATAGCATCATCAAAGAAACAGGCTAAGAACACAACATAAGCTTTAATTTGCTCATTTATGTATTTGTTCTTTCAATTCTTATTCTTCAAATATATACTGAGCTCCCACTGCATGCTGGGTACTGTGTTAGATGATTAATAAGCCACATGTATGACATCAAGCACTGTCAGAGGAGTGGGTTATGGATATGTACACAATTCAAACAAAGTATGTTACAGTTTAGGCAAAGGTAGAAAGGAGTCCTATGGGAGCTCAGTGTTGGGGAGGAGAGAGAGAGAACATGTGTGGTGGGGACATTGATATCAGTAAAGACAGACTTCCTAGGGAATTGGAGCACCTGAGCTAAGTCCTGAAGAATAAAGAGAGGAGAAAGTGGCATGAAAGTCCTTCCAGGTGGAGGAACAATCTAAGCAAATGGCCTAAAACCTGAGAAAATTTGTTGGGATGTAAAAATTGCAAGTAGTTCTGACTAGAGTTTGGAGTGTGTGTCAGGCAAGGAGTCGTGGGCGACAGTGGGTGAGAGAGGAGGTGTGACGAGTAAGGAAACAGAAGAGACAGGTGGGAAAGGGTGGAATCATGGGGCGCTTTGGCCATCATGCACAGGTAATGGTGTTGGAGTTGCATGGGAAGGCTTTGGCCGGAGAATACGGTGATGGAATTAGCTTTTCAAGAAGGTTGCTCCCTACAAGGGGGGTGTAGGGGCAGCAGTGGGGAGGACCAATTAAAGTTGGTACTCAACCTCTTTTTAGGAGCTGTGTAAGAGTGGAGAAGCTATCCATGCCTAGGTCCTAGACCTTAGCTGTCGCTTCCTCTATGCACCCTCCTTGACTCTCATGGGGTTGTGTCCCTTATTCTCTAGGCTCACTATAGTAGTACTGCACATTTAGCCTGTTCATAGTTCTCTGGAAAGGACTGTTTTAGAGTCTAGATTGTTCAAGGAGAACAATTAGAAGCAGATGCGGGTACCACAGGAGGGGCAGAGGTGCTGTGCCATGGAAGCCAGAGCACTAACACATTATAGGTGGCTAAGGAAGCTTCCTGAAGTGAATTTACAAATGAATTGATAACCTCATCAGCATTCTCCTTTGGTGGTGAGGATTCAAGCAACCATGGACTCTGAAAAGAGACAAGATCTTGTTATAATTTAATCCACTGAAGTGGAGGTAACATCTGCCTTTTGGATTATGATGGGGCAATTAGACAAGATATATGAAAAGGACTTGGCGGGTTTTTAGATTCTGAATATACTGTTGATTTTATTTGTAAATAAACACTGAGCAGATATGATAAATCTCTTTAATCTCTCTATTCTCAGATGAGCTCTGCTTGATCCATTCCATTCTCCTGCTCCCTCACCTACTTCTCCACAGCTGAGACCTGATCCCTGTCTTACTGAAAAGTGTTATTATCTTTGAATTTATTTATCTTCCCACAACTCAAATTATGCACTCTCTTCTATAAGTGCCCAAACTTCCATCTGCCCCTCCATTCATCTTGGAAGAAGAATGACTTGATTTGTGCACTAGATCTCATCTCTATTTGGCTACTCAAGAATCCTTGTATTCTCTGTCTCTTTCTCTCTCTCTCTCCCTCCTTTCCTCCCTCTCTCCCTCTCTCTATCCCTCTTCCTCCCTCCCTCTCTCGTGCACCATCAATTTCTCTTTTTCTACTGCAAATAACCATCAACTTAAAATCATGCTGAATATATTTATCTTCAATAAAACCAAAACTGTCTTTCCTTTCCCAAATACCTATCAAGCTAATCTCAAAACTGCCCCAGTTCAGCAAACAATTTCTTAACTTCTTTCTTCACCTTCTTCCTCACCTCACTTTCTGTTCTTAATCTGTTCTGTTGGGACCACGTCTCATGACATCACTGAAGCTGCTGTTTTCAAAGTCACCAATGCCCTCTGAGTTGTCAAATCCAATAGTTCTTTCAGAGTTTTCATCTTTCATACTTGACTTCACAAAAGCATTAAAAATAAATGAATTATTTATTAAAATACATTCCTTTCTTGCTTTAGTTAAACCACTCTTCCCTGATTTTTCTCCTACTTTATTCCTTATTCCTTCTCAGAAACTTCTGTTGTATTATTCTTCTGTACCAAACCTTTATATGAAGGAGTGCCCAGTGTTAAGGGACCAGTTGTCTTTCCTAAGTTCTGGTGATCTTACCCAGTCTACAGTTGGGTCTGAATTTTAGATGATCTCATCTAGTTTATAGTCATAAAATTATCCATTTACTTATGACTTCCATATTTATATCTTCAGCAATAAAACTCTCAGTTGCCTATTTGATATTTACACTTACAGGTATAAGGGGTATCTCAAAATGCACATGGTAAAAAAATGAATAAAACCTCTTTCCTTCACTCTGCTAAATCCAGTTCTTATCATGTCAGAAAATGATTTCATCATATCCAGTTGATGCCCATGACCTTTCTTTTACTCATCTCTACAATCATTTCACGATTTCATGTTCATTTAATTTCACGTTCCTGTTCATTTAATTTTACTCCATCCTCAGCTTTCATTCTAGTCCATGCTTCCCTCTGCTCTACCCTGGACTTCCCTAATATTCTTCTAAATTGACACCTCTTCTAATCTCACTTCCCTATAATCCATACTTCATACAATTCCAAGGACAATGTCATCAAAACTTAAATAAGATCTCTCTAACCCTCGCTTAAAGTCCTTGCATTGAGAATGAACCTCTTATCCTATGAGAATATCCTACATGATATGACCCTGGACCCATCTCTTCACCCCTCTAGGACCACTGTCAATCTCACTTAACGCCCTAGATTGCTTTCATTTCATGAAACACACCATGCCCAGTGCTCTTGATGACTTTTCTGCATGACACACTTTCTGCCAGACCTAAGCATGACTGCATGGTAGCCTGTATGTCATTCAGAGACTGCCATTCATGTGAAACACACCTTCCTCTAATGATTCTCTACATGGCCAGCATCATTGTCCATTCCATATTATTTGTTTATATGTATGTCTATCTCACCACCTAATCCTCAGCTAAAATGTAATCTCCATTAGACCAGTTTTGGTTTTTGTTTATTTGTTTTCATTATTTTTAGCATGGTATACCCAAGCTAAAACTATTGATTCATAACAGAATCAATCTGGGCACATAGTGGGGACTCAAAAATAAGTATTGAATGAATCCATTGATCCCCTTAAAATGTTAAGATATAACATGAAATCATCTTAGTCCAACATCTTCATTTTACAGTTAGGGGAACTGAAGCCCAAGAAAGACTACTTATTTACCCCAAATCACTTGTACAAGTAATAAAGATCTTTGTCATTGACCCCATTAGAATCCTCTTTATTTGAGTTAAATGCTTCAGTGTTGAATGTAAAAAACTAAACTACATAAACCTTACTCCTTGTCCTTTGAGATCATGGATAGGTTAGCTCTGCACTTAGGT
Source organism: Xerus rutilus (assembly GCA_028644305.1). Lineage (NCBI taxonomy): Eukaryota > Metazoa > Chordata > Mammalia > Rodentia > Sciuridae > Xerus > Xerus rutilus. The sequence continues at coordinate 10,487 of JAQQSJ010002297.1, forward strand.
CTCAGGAATGAACGGCATTGGGACATGTGTCTCCTAATTGATAATCTCCAAAATCCTAAAAAGTCTTAAAGTATAAAAAGTAGGGTTTCTGGAAGTCCTGAGAAATCATAGGCATTGAATAGGTAGTTTCCATATTTGTTTGAAGAGAGGACAAATGTTGAATTTCATTAGAGTGATAGAAAACACATGTATTTTCTTGCTTAGCATCCTGAGGAAGTTAGCTGTCAAAGATTTAGCTTTTAACTTCCATTTCTTCCACCTTACAAAAATCAAACATGTGCCAACATGGCTGTATCCCAGAAATATGAGAAATATAATGCTGGAGAATTAGATAGGGTCAAAAAGAAAGACCCTGATTGTCACTAGAAGGCGTTTGACTTTTTAAACTCTTTTCTTTGAGGTCAGTAGTCCACATTTAAAATTTTAAGCAGAAGAGATGTCATCAAATCTGTATTTCAAAATGATCCTTCTGGCTCTATGTGTAGAGGATAGTTTGGAAGAAGAGAAGATTGACAACAAGGAGACCAATTTTCAGGTGGTTAACTAATTTAAGTGTGAGATGATGTCAGTCTGTAGGAAGGTGTTGGCAATGGGGATAAGGATAACTGGGCAGGTTAGAGGTATAAGCCAACAGGTATAATATTCAGGAAAATGGTCAATAGGAATTGACAATACTTCCTCTGTTGCCTGGTGTGACCATGCACTGATTTCAGGCCAGTGAAAAGAAAACAGAAGTGATCTCTGTAACTTTCAGGAAATCTTGCCCTGGGTCTCTATCCCTATAGGTAGCAGAAGCTTCCTATAATTTGGAAGCCACTGCAGTTTATACCATAAGTTAATCCCATGTTAATTCAACTCAGACTTCAGATTAAAATATCATCTGAGTAAGTCCCAAAGGACAAGATAAGAAGCGTTCCCGAAATAGCTTTAAAAGGCCAGTGCACACAGGAGCCAGCACAGAAGGACTCTCCACATCAAACCCATCTGATAATTCCATCAAAGGAGATTGGAGAGGATGTTATCAAAATTGTGTTCCCAGATACTTAAAGGTTTACAGACATTCATATTCTTTATCCCACTTGTGCTATTTTAGTCCAAATAAATAACTGGAGGAAGTCACTTCCTGTGTTGTAATGTTGACACTGTTTTCTTCTGTCATTTGTACGGTTTCTAGTCTAATTCCTAGGTATTTGATCCACTTTGAGTTAACTTTCATGCAGCGAGATAGATGGGGATCTATTTTTCATTCTTTCACATATGGCTATCCAGTTGTCTAAGCACTATTTTTTTAAAAGGGTATCTTTTCTCCAACATAAGTTTTTGTCACCTTTCTCAAGGATGAAGTGACTGTGTGGATTTGTCTCTGGGTCTTCTATTCTAGGTATGAACAATTGAATGGATAATGTAAATGTGATATAAATACATAATGGAGTTCCACTCAGCCATAAAGAAGACACTGAAATCAACATACATATCTAATAGTATATAAAAGAGTGATTAAATAAGAGGTCTCATATTACTAAAAATTCAATACTCAGAATTCATGAGACTCAGAATTCAGAAGAATATACAAGATGATTAAATATCTCACTGTATCATGTTGAGCTATATACAAATAATTTTGATTATGCCAGAAGGGAAAACATCAAGCATGATGTTTGGAAATGGCAAAACAATTATTTTAAACCATCAACAATTCTCATTTTTTACTAATTTCTATGTCTTTTACTCAATTACTCACCAAATTATTTTTGCCTTGTAAATAAGGTACTTCTTTAGTTAAATTTGATTGTGGTTATCTATTGAGTAGACACTGAACATCTAGGGCAGCCCTATTCAATATAATAGCCATTTGCCACATGCGGCTATTGAAACTTAAATCTAAAATTAAAATTTTAGTTCATAAGCTACACTACTCATATTTCAAGTGCCTAATAGGCACATGTGGTCAGTGGCTACCATTTTAGGCAGTACCGGTACAGAGTATTTCCACCACCACAGGACACTTTACTGGACTGTGCTGGTCTAGAGTCTCCTGACCCTGCCCTGGGTGTTGGGGCTTAGCAAGAACCACAGTGCAGTTCTCTTCTCAGTTCTCTCTCAAGCACGTGGGAGAGACATGCAAACAAAATTGTGGCGTGGTGTCATCCTTGGGCCTGCTCTGCTGGACATGGGGCGCAAAGCTGTTCCAATGCCTCTAGGAATCAATTGTCATGGTGCGATCACTACATTAGTTAAATAAATCATACTTAATCAAGACCTTCAGAAAATGGCTTGCATTGTGGAAAATTGATTTAATTTCTTCATTTCCTTATCCAATGTGTATTGAATGCCTAACATGCCAAACATGGTATAAGTAATAGGCATAGAATAGTGATTACAATGTCCCAAATCTCTTCCCTTGTAGGAATCCCATTCTTGGGGGCTGGCACAAGCAATAGAATATAAGCA
>JAQQSJ010002298.1:0-12934 GCA_028644305.1 Xerus rutilus
GAGGGTACAAATTATTAAAATGATTTTGATAATTATAATAAAAAATTATTAAAAATAGCTAAAGTAGATTTTAAGTGTTTCTAGCACTGTGATATAAGAATTTAATATAATGAGAATATTAATTAACCTGTTTGATCACTCCACAATTATACATACATCAAACAATCACATTGTACACCATAAACATATAAATTATTATTTGTCAATTAAAAATAAAACAACATATTTTACATTCCTGTGTCTTTCCCACCCCCTGGCCTAAGACAGCCTCAGCACCAGTGAGGCTCTAAGCAGCTCAGTGAGACCCTGTCTCTAAATAAAATACAAAATAAGACTGGAGATGTGGCTCCGTGGTGGAGTGCCCCTGAACTCAACCCCCAGTACCAAGAAAAAAAAAAAAAAAAACAAGTGGGAGAAAGAATTAGAAGAGGAGGGACACAGTGTATTTTGAAGAAGGACTGAACCAATGATTTAGTTTTGAAATTAGAAGGAGGGGCCACGACCCAAGGAATACAGTGGGCCTCTAAGAGCTGGAAAGGGCAAGGACATAGACTCACCCCTAGAGCTTCAAGAAAGAAGCTGCCACTCTAACTTCAGGATTTCAGCCCTCTGACATGAGTCAGATGTTTACTTGATGTTGTAGAAAATAAATTTATGTGTTATGCTGACACGTTTGTGATATTTACAGCAGCCTCGTTAAACTAACAGTTTTTTCATGTGTCCTTCCATTTGATCCTTGAAATAGCTTCATGAGATGGATATTATTATTATTATCTGATATTATTATTATTATCATTACTGAAAAACTATTTCCCCATTCTGAGCTTTAGATTGTCCATTTTGCCTGAAAGAGGAAATAATTTGTTGATGTTCCTCAGTTCATAAGAGGCAGAGCTAGAACTCCAATATAGATGGGATTCAGAGCCATGTATTGTTCCTGTTATATCATCTGATTTTTTCAGGATTTTTTGATCAAAAAATTCCAATGAATTTGTTTACTAAATGCTCAGTGCTTCTCACCCTAGTAGTCTACATATGCCTGAGGTTTTAGACTGAATGATTATTCATAATCACCCTCCAATTCACACGTTAAAAACCAATCCCCAATGTGGTGATATATAGAGAGGGCCTTTGGCAGGTAATTAGGTCAGGAGACTAGAGCCCTCTTGAATGAGACTATTGTTCTTATAAAAGGGACCCCAGAGAATTTGCTTTTATTCTGCCATATGAGAACACTACCAGAAAATGAACATCTAGGAATCAGGAGGTAGATTCTCTCCAGGCACCAAATCTGCAAGGACCTTATAGTCTCCAGAACTGTAAGAAGTACATTTCTATTCTTGAGAAGCTACCCAGAATGGACTAAGATACCTGGCCAGAAAACCACACAAAATAACAATGTTTCAGTCATTGTCCCAGACACAACTGCTTCTTGTCTACTTCCAGGCCATTTTCATGCACAAGAAAACTCTCAGGAAAATTACTTTGGGTTATATGTTCCTGGAATGAAGAAATGAACCCTGAATCTAGTCATCACTATGATCTCTTTGCAGGACTCTGGGTTCTCTGGCTTCCTTACACCTCAACCTCCACCAGATAGGCCAAAGCAGTTAAAAAACTTTTCAATAGGCTTTGTGAAACCAGCATCTGGGGACAGCAAAAACTTACTTCTGATTAAAATTAACAAAAAGACCAAACAGTGTTTATTGTCCTACTGTTCAGAGCAAGAGCTTGCTGTCTCTTGCAGCCAAATGGTTCCTTTTGCCAATCAGAAATAACCATCAACATCTCAAAAATTGGTTTAAAGGATGACAACTGTAATGAATATTTTGAACATCCTGAGTAGGGTTCAGAAGAAAAATGTGCTTATTAAAATAGTTAACTAGACCTCCACTCAGTTGCCCTCAACAATGAACTATTCCACATTCAATCCTCTTTTTTTCCCCAAAAGGAAGGGTTTTGCCATCATCATCTGCCTGCATAGCTTTTGTGTCCCAAATACAGAATATGTATCTTTTCCCATTGAATAATCCCTGTATTATTGCATCCTGCCTTCTGATTCTTAGAAAATATTTATTCAAAAAATTAACAAAAATAATTTCTTTTCTCAATTTTTGCCTTTTGTTTCCATGTGAAAAGACTTGCCTTTGTAGGAAAAAGCTGTCTGCACAGACAGCCAGTAGAGCTGAAGCCCAGATGCCAGAGGCGAAGCAAGGCATTAGGCAGCACTCCTTGGATTCTTCAGTGTTGCCAAGAAATGAAGTTTTGGGAGTTGATCCAGTTGCTTGGATCTACTGTGAATAGTGGTACAGTGATAGAAATAAATATAATAATAACATTAAAATAGTAAGAATAAAATAACTGCACATATTTATTGTAATATATCCATTGGTAGGGGTCATAAAAACATTTAATTCATATTCTCATTTAGTCATCTCATAAACGCTAACATTCAACATTAGCATTTTCTTTGTTTTTTCAGATAAGAACATTGAACTTTTTAGAAATTAACTATGTATCTCAGGAACAGATGCACAGAGAGCTGGGTTTGATTCATAATCAAGTGTTTTCCTACTGCTGCTGGGAAGATTTAGAATGCGTAACTGCCTTTCATTGCTGGCAACTTCTTTGAGTTATCCATATCTGATTCCATCTCGCTTGATTACCACTGCTGTGATTCATAAGGACTGGGTTATTGGAAAGTGGGTGGAGATTCATGGACAAAATGGGAGGAGCCCAATAAAAGGCTGGTCAGATAGCAAAGCTGAGTTTTCAGTATAATAGGTTTGGGCAAAGAGGAAGAATCCGGATTCAAAGCTAATAATATAAAAATCTGGATTCAAAGTTAATGATATAAAAATTAGCCCATCCTGGTAAGAGCTGAGGTTGAGACAAAATCTAAGGAGCTGGATAAGTTCCTGAAGCTGACTGGCACCAGCAATGGTATCTAATTAGAGTAAACACATGTCTATAGGACTTAAGCCAGACTGGAATGGAGGTGAGGCTGTTTCTATTTACCACACCAGTGTAGGTCTGGTGCCATGCAGGAAAAGCTTGGGTGATATGGAGAAAGAGATTCTTTAAAATTATTATTTTCATGGATATAAACAAAGCCTTTTTCAAGAAAAAATAATCTTCAAGTTATGTTTAATGACTTCATGTTTAGCATGAGGCTAAGTGTGCACAGGCAGGTAGAAGATAACTAGGTATAGATGATAGATGATGGATAGATGGAACACAGGGATGACGGATGGATGGATAGATAGATGGAAGAATTTAATGTGCATTAAAGAAATGACAACAAGTGAACAAAATAAGTAGTGAAGATATGGCATATTGGATAAGGTAAAAAATATTGAGCTCTTATGATAATATTGCTTGAAGCAAGGAAAATCCTCTAGTAAGCAATACAATTGCAACATTCCCAACCAAGAAATACAGATCACTAAACTTTTAATTGAACAATATTTCTCATGATTCCCTTGTAAGCTCACTAAAGTGCTGGTTTTTTTATTCTTGGCAAAACACGAGAAAGATAAAATGCCAACTACCTGTCCTCAAAACACATCTGTAGTGGGGAAAATATAAAACACATAAAAGATGATTGGTAAAACTCAAGAGAATGTGAATCTGAGAAGATGGGATGATATATTCTGAGACATGAGCAAATGATGAGGCACGAAGTGGTTAGGGGTGTTTCGTGATATGGTAAAGGGATAGACTGGGCCTCAGAAACACTGGATTTGCTGAAGTATGGGAGAAAGAAATATGGAAGGTTAACTTGTGTTGGTCAAGGTGAAATGAGGTTGTTGCTTTTTATGAGGATGTGCAGGTGACGGGGGAAGTGGGTAGAAACCAGAATTAAAAGAAGACAGGTGGTAATAGGATCAAGTAATCTAATAATAATTTGTGTATCCAAGAATTCAAGCCACATAAAGACCTAGGCTGCTGCCTCATGGAAGATAGGCTGAACTGATAGTGTCAAAAACAACCTTCCAATCTCACCAAGTCTTTCTCTTCATGAATGAAAAGGCTCAAAGTTCACTTCCAGTCTCACTAAAGATGATATCTATAGTGATGGATCAAAAACGTTCATTGGTAAGTGTACCAAGAAATGACCTAGCTCATGCTATGTGTCAGGCACTCCACTAGTAGTCTCTGAGGTTACTGGATTGTACAAAACAGAGATCCTCCTAATTAAAAGGCAGAAAACAATCTAGAGAGGAAGACAAATAAATAAACATTTGATTATAATAGAGTATGTAAATGGAATGGAGATAGTTAGGGACAGACTTTTGAGGTATTATATTGAAAAATCAATTTATCCCGGTGGTGGGAAGAAGAGACTGGTAAAGATGATTAAGTATTCATTTGAAGGGCAAGTAGAACTTTTCGAAGTAGATGAGGCAGGAAAGTAATAAGAAGTGAAAGAATAACATATGTAAAAGCAGGGGCATAAAAAACAGCAGTGTTAGAGAATAATAAATATTTCAGTACACTCAAATGTAGACAGCATTGAAGAAGAAGATAAAAGAGCGGAGCTGGCAGAAGAAGCAGAGATCCAGCTACCAACATGTGGATTAGATTAACTCCTTCACAGAAAGTAGTTATAAACACACACACACAACATGCACATACATACATATTTTAGATGTTTATAAAGATTTTACATGTTTATATGTTTACATGTAAGAGCAACCCAAACAATACCTGTGGGGCCATAAAACATGAACTAGGGAAAATATTCAAGGTGAGTGATACATTAGTCCTGGCTTTTTCTCTCTTTTTTTTTTCTTTTTTCTTTTTTGAGGGCATTTTTTCAGTCATGCAGTGCAAGGAATAGATCCCTATGCAGAAAGTGCCAGTTTGGGTGGACTTCAAAGTCTTAATAGCCAGAGACCAAAGTCCAGGATCACCAGACAGGAAAAGTATTAGGAAAAAAATCTTGGAGGAGAGAGAATCACAGATAAACAAGTTCCAAAAATCTACATAGCAAATTCTCGAGTCATTGAATAATCAGTAAATTCTTTATGCACTGAGAAAACTCCATGGAATCCAGCTAGGAAGTAAACCCAAGCAAGTGATATCAGCAGTGGCTCAGTGCTGAGGTGATGGTAGTTGGAGTTCAAATATTGCCAAAAGGGGCCTTAATAAAGCACCTAAGGATTTCTGTTGATACCCCAGTAGGGTCTGGCCTTAGGAGTAAGGACCACTCCCAAGGTCTAAACACAAAAATGAAATAGATCAACAGAGCCTAAAACCAATCTTGAAAGGATAAAGCTTATTTGCTGCAACAATACCTGCCTGACAAGAAAATTTAAGCATCCGTGCTGGAAGAAAACATCATCACGATTTCTGATTTTTCTTTCTATTCAAAAATCCGGTTTCCAATCAATAGAGTGTGATACATGACAAAATTGATAACAAAGTAACATCATCCCAATGAACAAAAGAAAAGAAAGATGAAAACACTAAAAGAAATTAGATTTTCCAGACAGAACTGCAAAATAATTTTAATGTCTATATTCAAGAAAGTAGAGGAAAGGGAGAGTGGGATTTTAAGCAAAAGCTTAATACATAAAAATGTAACAAATTTATAATTTTAGAGATGAAAAAGTAATCACTAAAATTAAGTATTTGGTAGAAAAAAGAAACCTATGAGAAACAGATAAAATATGTTAAAAAGATATCACGAAACATGGATCCAGACATCTCAGGAGAAAAACAACGTAAGAAATACTGGCCATTTTTTAACTGACAAATTTCAGTAAGTTCTTAAAATCCCAAGGAGGAAAAATGCAAAGATAACTCCATCTAGACACAACATATGCAGACAATTAAAAATCAAAGAAAATGATCATTTTTATATGAACAGAGGTGGGGGGCTGTGGGTGGGAATGTGTTACTTTCAAGGAAGCATAATAATGGCTGATTTAATCACGTGAATGATTAAAAACAGAAGCCAATTGAATAATGTATTTGACGTGCTTAGGTTTGGGGGTTGGCAATATGATATCCTAAAATTTGATTCCAGGGAGAATATGTCCCATAGTTTACAACAATTTATAGGTATTGATGCGTTAACTAATCTGGAAACTCTATTGCCCACACATTTTCCTAAAAGATATACGAAAGGCTGAGGAACAATATCCCGCATATAGTATGGAGCTACAGCAGGGGACAAAGGGCAGAGGAGGGAAAATATAAGGATGTCAGGTGAGCTTTCCCAGCAAGTACACAGGAAGAACACTGGGAATACTTTCAGAATCCACATGTTTTGAGAGTAAAGGAGGGGGGATCAGCCATAGGAAAAAATCAGGCTGACTGACAGTAAGAATAGACTTTATAGCCACATGTCCTCTACTCACTGGATGAGGCCTGCCCAAGAAGTGGGTGAGGTCTTGGACCAGATGGGTCTTTCCAGCCAGTGCAATGCTGTGAGGGAAACCAAGATGTGGGTTGTTGAATAATTGGCAGCAGTTAGTACCAGCAGCTGAGAGAGTGTCCCAGCCCCAAAGAGGATAGATCTGGGCAGTGCACCACTGTGCCTCTTGTCATCTACCGCTTGTGCACTTGGGAGAAGCTTCTTTAGGGTACTGGTGAGCTTTTCTTTGTGTCCACCCTGGATAAAATATTATAAGGAGATTTGTGCTATTATTGGAGCCCTTAGGACTGCAGTTGATTTTCAGCCTAAATTGATTGTGATCATCATCTTTATCTGTCATTGATTTTATATGGCCTCCATCCTAGAGTTTCCTATGTTACAGGTGAATTTTCAGGGATGGGGATGATGACACAAACCCTCATTCCTGGCTATCAGGCCTTTCTCTAGATGAGATTGCTGGGTTTCTGACCAACTTGTTCAGGAGATTCCCATGTGAATTATTTAGAAGCCAAAACTATGCTTTCCTTCCCCATTTATCACAGGGACCTAATTCCTCCAGGTGTTCATGGCTTATGACACCTCTCCTTGCCTAGTGGCTTGAGGTGCTTGAAATGTTAGGGTGAAAATTATAGTTGGCAATTTAGTAGCGCTCTTGCTGCCTGGAAGTTAAGACCTCTGAACTTAGAGCACCCAGAAAATTGGTTTCTCTCAGCAAGCACTGGGCTTTGTGGGACTGAGGTCATGGTAGGGACTGGAAGCATCCTATATCTCCATCTGCCACATAATCTCAGAGCTCCTTCCTATTCAGAAAAGAAAAAAATCAAGCTTTCTCTGTCCTCTAATCCAACTGTGACTCTTACAAAGAACCATACAACTACAGGCAGGAAGCTACAGTATTTGCAGTAATTGGCAGAATCCCAGAATAAGTTACCTTCTCTCACCTGAACAGCGACACATGAGGGACTTAGGGATGTGAGAGGTCTGCTATAAGAGTCAGCCTCCCTTTCAAGGCTTTTCTTCTTCCTGATGTTGCCAAGTTCCAGCTTGGCTCCCATGACATGATCTGCTATTTACCAGTGTTCCTTGTGACTAAAGTTAAAAGAAAATCAATAAGCTGTCCATCTAACATCTGATGCTAATGACATTTGCCTTCTGGTTTGCTCACCCCCTCTTCCCTGCAGGTTTCTGCACACTTGCTGCTGACTTCTGTTACCTCTTCACTGTTGTCCTTGGTACATGGTGAGGAAAGCCACCAGGATTGCCTGCTCTCCTTGGAATCACTGTGCATTCCCATCCTCCCTGAAGTTTTTATAGAGCATATTATTGGAAACAGTTGAGACAACTGCAAGAGAGCAGAATTTGGAACTTGGTAACGTAATTCTCTAGTCTTCCAAAATGACTTTGGGCATTTTATACTTCAGAACATCAGGTCCCTCATCTCTAGCAGGGAGGAATTGAATTAAAATATTTCCCTTCCAGCTAACTAATTTTATGATTCTATGATCAAAGATATTTCTGGGATTTTAATTTGCCTAAGAAGTTTCAAAGAGAAAGATCTTTTATCTAACCTTGAAACTTTCTAAGAATGAGAGAGATAGTTCTGGTTCATTGTATTACTTTTGTCATGTGACCTCTCTTGTGAGTCAGATTTTAATTATTGATTTATGAATGAAGTTGAGTAAATTTAGTCAGCTAATTTCACAATCATGATAGAATGAAAAAAGTATTGAAAAGGACCACGTTGGATCAAATGTAGGGTGAGACATGTAACATGTGACCCAGTTAAACTTCAGCTTCAATATCTTTAACCAAAGACTATCACCTACCTTATAGGTTTTCCATAAATAACTACAGGAAATTATATGTATAAATTCCCTTTCATAGTATCTAAAAATATTAGATTTTCAACATAACTTGATGCCTTTCTTCAGTTTGAACATAATTGCAATTATATGAGTTGAAATTAATTAATTAACAATGAATTGTAATTATATAAATTGAAAGTAATGCCCATGTTTACAAAGATAAGGAAGAATGTTGAATGTCCTTCTGTTCCCCTGGACTAATCAGCCCCCATAAATAGGACTGTGAAAATATTGAGTTCTAAACACCCAGCCCTCCTAGATAGAGCAAAATAAATGGACATTTAATGTTTAAATTTATTATTACCATAGAAGCATTGGAAAGAATTGGACAATGGGAGCCAAAATGTGTTCACACTTATTGAAGCACTGTAGAGCCACAGGGAGAAATAGAATTATGGTCACAACACCCTTCAGTGTAGCTGCTACCCTCCTTCCACGAGAATGGTCTGTGCTGATTTTTAAACATTTTATAAAACATAAATGTTCTTAAGTTTCATAAATCCATGTATTTTTTTTCCTCTTGAGATTCTTGCTTTTTATGTCTAATCTACCAAACGTGATTCCTAATAGTAAAGATTTGTTTCTATTCTTACTTCAAATTATATGTACCAGTTATAAAATCCATTTTGGGTAAAATTTGCAAGTAGTGTATCAAAATTCATTTTTTCCCTCAAATGGATATCCAGTTGTTTCAGCTACATCTTGTAAAAAGTTTTTTTTCATATTTAATTACCTTGACACTTTTACTAAAAATCCCACACACACACACCCACACATCTCTGGCCTCATTGTTCTATTCAATTGCTTTATAGGTCTATTTAAATGCAAATATGATATCACCTTTACTACTGTATAGTTAGAGCAATATGGAAATCAGACAGTTCAGTTTCTCCAACTTGTTCTTTTCAAAATTATTTTATTACATCTTAAATCCTTTGTACTTTTATAAAATGTTAGTATCAGATTGTATCTGTTTTTTTAATGCAGCTTAGACTTTTGACAAGGATTGTGTTGAATCAATAGATACATTTTGACAAAAATGACATTTTAACAATATTAAGTCTTCCAATTCATGACTCTGGCATATATCTCCATTTACTTAAGTCTTTCTAAATGTCTCAAAGAAATTTTAGTTTTAGTTATTAGTTTTCGATCTATAGCCCATGCAACACTTTGCTCTATTTGCTCTAAGTATTTTATGGTTTAATGTTATTATAAATGCTATTGCTTTTGTAATTTTTGTAATTTCTTATTATTCATAGATTGATATAAAATTGATCAGATATTATAAAATTCATATCATGTGACCTTGCTACATTAACTTCTTAGTTAAGTAGTTTTAAAAATTTCTTTGCATATCATCTGTGAATTAAGGCATTTTTCTTTCTTCTTTTCTAATCTGTATGCCTTCAATTTATTCTTCCACTATTAAAAGACTGGGACCTTTAGTACAATAGCAGATAGAAGAGTTGAGAGTACCTAACTTTATATTATTCTCATCTTAGGTAGACAGTATTCATTACTTCACTTTTAAATATTATTTTAACTGTGGGTTTTTGCAAAAATCGCATACAAATCAATTTGCGTAAGTTCTTTTCCTTGTTTTAGTTTGTATAATGAATGTATGTTGTCTTTTGTCAAATATTATTTCATCATTTATTTAAATAATCGTATGTTTCTCTGTCATTTTGCTGGTGTGGCAAATAAAATTGATTATTGCTCAAATGTTGAAACCACTTCATGTTCTTGGTGTAAATCCCAGTCATTATATTATATACTTCACACATTTCCTATTCAATTTTCTAATACTATCTTAAAGGACTTTTGTCTATATTCATGAGGAAAATAGTTGGTAACTTTTATTCCTTATGGCTAGTTTACTCTCTGGAAACATTGTGGTTGTCTAGCAAGAAAGTTCCTCTATTCCCAGGAGCTATGTGCCTGAGATCAAGGTCCAGGCTGATAAGACTCTAGCACAGAGCCTCCTCCTGGAGGGCATTACCACAGCAAGGAGGCATCCTACACCTTTGCATAGAAACATTCCCAGGCACCAAGCATGCCACAGCCATGAGGTCATCAGAGACCCCAGTCTCAGACACTGCTCTCTCATTCTCTGTCACCACTCTCCACAACATTTTAGGAGGGATGAATTTATTAATTCAGTGCATTTACTATATTTTGGGCTATTTAGATTTTGTTTTCTTCTTGTCCTAGTTTTGGTCATTTGTGTCTTTACAGAATCACTACATTTAAATTAACTCATGGAATCTATTGGCTTATTTTTTAACAATATTCACATATTATTCTGTTTAAATTAAAATTTTATTGAGGTACATTTCACATGCCATTAATATCCATCCCTGTGTAATGCATAATTCAAGATTTTCTTTTTAAAAATTATATTAAGATCTTTTCATTCAGTATCATATTAAGTTTTAGGACATAATTCATCAACTTATCCCCCTTTTAAAACAATACTCATTATGAGTTATTCCTCTTGTCTCCCTATCAACCCATACTCTAGGCAACCACTAATGTATTTTCCATCTGTGTGTTTTCCCACTCTGAACATTTTGGATAACAATGTCATGCAATATGTGACTTTCTTCTTTTACTTGGCATAATGTTTTCAAGATGTATCTATGTTATACCATGCACAAGAATTTCCTTTTTTTTTCATTGTGGAATCATATTCTATTCTATAAATATACGATTTTTACTTATCCAGTTTTCAATTGATTGACATTTGGGCTGTATGTACTTTGGCTATTATAAATAATAGTACCCTGAACACCTAGAACACATTTTTGTATTAACATATATTTTCAATTTTCTTGGATCTAAACCTGGCAATGGAGTTTCTGAATCATATTTTAGCCTTGCATTTAATCTTTTAAGGAAAAATTTTTACAAAATGACTGCATCATTTTTTTAATTTCTATCAGCAGTGTATGAAGTTTCTAATTCTCCACATCTTTACACTTGTTATCTTAAATTTTGTTTTAGCCATCATAGTGGGTGTAAAGTGATAAGTCACTGTAGTTAAAGATCTTGTAAAAATTTTAATTTTTTTTAACAACTATGTGTTTTCTTTGTAGACTTGCATATCCAGATACTTTGCCCATTTTTGTTGAATTACATGTATTTTTACTTTTCTTTTTGTCTTCTTTTTTTAAAATTTATTTATTCTACTTAGGTATACATGATAGCAGAATGTATTTTGATTCATTGTACACAGATAGAACACAACTTTTCATTTCTCTGCTTGTACTTTTGATTCATGATGGTTCCTTATATATTATATATACTTGTCTTTTAACAAATGTATGATTTTCAAACACTTTATCCCATTAGGCGGATTGTCTGCTAACATTTTTTGATATCCTGTGAAGCACAGAATATGTTAATTCTGATGAAGTCAAATTTGTCTGCCTTTGTTATTGTTCCTTATAATTTTGTTGACACAACTAAGAAACCATTGCCTGATCCAAGTCATAAAGATGTATGCTTATGTTTTATTCTAAGACATCTTGGGCATTAGATCTTAACTTTGGGTCTTCGATTGATTTTGGGTTAATTTTTTATACAGCAGGGATCTGGATTCATCCATTTGCATAAAAAATCCAAGTATTTCTGTACCATTTATTAGAGAGACAATTCTTTTTCTATTGAATGATTTTGGCATTCTTGCTGAAAAATCCATGGACCATACAAGTTTGGTCACATATATAGGTTATTTCTGAACTGTCAATTGCATTACATAATCTGCATGTCAATCTTCATGTGAGAACCAAATCATCTTGGTTACTACAGCTTTGTAATAAGATTTGAAATTCAAGTGAGTGCTCCATATTATTTCCTCTCCATTAGGATTGTTTTTGCTTTTCTAAGTCTCTTGAAGTCAGCTTTGATTCTGATAAAGTTAGCTTTTTTTTTTTCCTATTTAATTGTTTTCTTAGTATTTGTTTTAGGGCTTACCATGTACATCTTAACTTATATAAAACTATTTCATATTTATAATTAACTAACTACAATAATACATAGAAGTATTATTCCTGTATAGCTCTATTCAACTTTTTCTACTTGTGTGCTATTTTTGTTATATAAATTACATTATAAATGGTACAAACCCAAAAGTACATTGTTATAACTTTATATAATTTTTTAATTAATTACTTAATTTATTTTTTGAATTTATTTTTAAAACAGAAGAATGTATTTCAAGTCATAGTACATATGTGGAGCACAATTTTCTATTTCTCTGGTTGCAAACAAGATGGAGTCACACCATTCGTGTCTTCCTACATGTACCTAGGGTAGTGATGTCCATCTCATTCCACCATTTTTGTTACTCCCATTCACCCTCCTCTCTCCCACCTCCTCCTGCCTCATCCAAAGTTCCTCCATTTCTCCCATGCTCCCCACCCCCACCCCCATTATGTATCAGCATCCACTAATCAGAGAGAACATTCAGCCTTTGGTTTTTTGGGATTGGCTTACTTCACTTAGCATGATGTTCTCCAACTCCATCCATTTACCTGCAAATGCCATAAATTTATTCTTTTAAAAAAAAAAACATAAGTTTATTTTCTACTTTTAAAAAAGATGTTTGTTACTTGCTATGTAAAGCAATATAAAGTTTTATTTTTTTATATTTATTTTTTTACATAAAGTTAGGGCTATG
>JAQQSJ010002299.1:0-12931 GCA_028644305.1 Xerus rutilus
TCCATCACCTGAATCTGGCCCGAGGGTAACATTCAACCCAATTCCAGCGCAGATGGGTGTCCACTTCTGGCTTTGCAGATTCTAACTTCTGAGTAAGCGCAGGTTTCTTCCCTGACCCTACCCTTCCCCTTCATCTCGTACCCCAGGCCAATAACTGAACCCTGACCTGTTCCCCATATTTTTTCATGAAAACCTACTTAGACCAGGCGTGGTGGTGCATGCCTTATAATCCCAGCTGCTCTGGAGGCTGAGGCAGGAGGATCGAAAGCCGGAGGCCAGCCTCAGCAAAAGCAAGGTGCCAAGCAACTCAGTGAGACCCTGTCTCTATATAAAACACAAAACAGGGCTGGGGATGTGGCTCAGTGGTCGAGTGTCCTGAGTTCAATCCCTGGAGCCACCCAAAAGAGAAACAAAATGCATCTTGATGTGAGGTGGAGCTTTCTGCTGTCAGTTCTTCTGGTTTCAGTTGTTCGTACTCCCCCTACCTGATGTGTTTCCAGCACCCCCATTCCCAAGCTCAGCCTACAGAGCCGAGCTTCCCCCCAAGCGGTCCAGCTAGAAACCATCGACCCCCTGATTTTAAGCCTTTGGTGGAAAGAGGTGCGGCAGCTGGCTCCGTGGTGCTTCTGGAACGCTCTGCGCTAAGCTGAGAGCGGCTCACTTGCTCTTTGCAGAGAGCTTACTAAAGGCCAAATCGGGACGCTGCCTCCTTCTCCTCGCGCTTGCACCATATTCCTGCTGTAAAGGTGAACTCTCTTCTCTGCGAATCCAGCTTCTGAGGCTTGCTTTGTTTTTTTTCCACCCCAGGCTTATAAACAGCCCACCAGCCCAGGGGACCCACGCAGAGAGAGGTCAGCAATTTGGAAGGCGCGGCGTTGGGCAGCGGTTCACCTGGCCGGGGACCCTGTGCATGGCTGGGCATTGGCCCACAGGGCTGCTGGGCTCAGCCTTTGTCACGTGGCCCCCCTGTTCACCTGTCTTTGTCAGACACAGGAGCGCAGTTTACAGACGGATCCAATTTCACAGCTTTCCCTGATTGGCAAATTGAGTTACACGGAGGTTAATTAGCTCCCCTAATATCTCAGCGTCGGCCACCGTGTTGAAATCACCAAGACAGACGGAGTAATTGCCAGCGAGGCTTCTGCAGCCGCCCTCGGTGGGAGCGGTTGGTGGCATCCTCAGAGAACCTGCATGCTTACTGCCGACTTGGATAAATATATTTATTTGCCATCAGGGTTGCAGTACTCTCTAAGCCTGTAAGTGTGCAGAGAAAGGCCACCTGCAAAAGGTGCCATTGGGAGAAAGAACCAGCCGCCCACATAGCAAGGGCGTTTGGGGACTCTGTGATTGACATGTGGCAACTCCCTCCCACCAATACACAAAGCACAAAGACCTGCCGACGGGCTGGTGCTTCTGAGATGCAGGAGCGAAACAAAGACCAGAGAGAGACACAGAGTAATCTTTTGTAACCCAGTTGGATCCTGCCAGATACTGGACCTAGCTGAGGGAGGTCACACCAGCTGTGCAGCTCATTCAGCAAAGTGGAGAGCTTTGCCGTCCTCCAGGGCCTCGCTCGGAGCTGGTATTAATTTACCTTTTCCACCACAAGAACCCGTTAAGTTGCTAGAGAAAAATGCCCTATTTAAGTACGGGAGTCCATCTGTGTGGCTTTCCTGCATTTGATCTATTTTAATAGTATCCTCATGTGTCACAAGGGCCCGCTGGGCTATCCAACCTCAACAAAAATGTCACCAGATACCTGGAAATTTTTAAAAATTCAAAGCCTGTGGTGAGTTTTTTGTTCTTTCTTTCTTTTTTTTGGTACTAGGGATTGAACTCAGGGGCACTCGACCACTGAGCCACATCCCCAGCCCTATTTTGTGTCTCATGTAGAGACAGGGTCTCACTGAGTTGCTTAGGGCCTCGCCGTTGCTGAGGCTGGCTTTGAACTCGCGATCCTCCTGTCGCAGCCTCCCAAAGTGCTGGTATGACAGACATGGGCCTCCATGCTGGCTGAGCCTGTGGTTTTTGTCTATAGTTTTTCATAAGCTAACTCCCTCTATATATCTACATATAGGGAGAGAGAGATTACGTGAAATTTATATACATCATATTACTTACTATATATTGAGTTGCAGTATATAATATGTACATTTAATGTAAAGTATACTACATATATACATCGTATCAGTATATGTTGTGAGTTAATTAGGTCACAGCATTGCTAAGTCCACATGTGTGTAAGAAAGACCATAATACAGGGTATCTACTACATATAATATATCTTCATAGAAACAGAGAAGAAAATAGGCTCTGGAGGTTTTGTTAATTGCAAAATTGTTGGGTAATATTTTTATTAGGTTCTAGGAATCTTGTAACATATATGTTAGAAATAAGGTCATATATTATTCTATTATTAATAGATATTATTATATATAAATATATAATTATGTTATCATGTATTGCAAAATGATATGATTATTGATATAAATGCATTACATATCAATATTCAAATATGTAACATAATATATATTAACTATACTTTAATATATAACATGTTGCATGTTACTATGAAATGTATTATAGTACATATTAATCATGCATTAATATCACTATATTATTAAACATTAATATATTATTATGTATGATTCATATATAATGAAATGTAGCTATATTAATATAACATAACCAATATATTATAATACATTATATTTATATATAAACCATATATTTACAAATATACTATAATACATTATATTTATATTACATATTATGTATTATGATAAATATCATATATACATGCTATTACTACATATTATGTTATTTTGTATATAATGTGCATTTAATAAAATATGATGTAAACTGTATTATAAATACTGTATTTCTGTTATAGTATATATTATGATATAATATCAATGTATAATATAGTTAATGCTATATTAATATATATTTATGTATATAATTTATGTATGTATATAATTATACAATATTCAATTATACAATATAGATCTACACATGAAATATATGTATTATTAAATATTATATCCCATATGATTACATTATATTACCTATATATTGTATATAATCTCATTTCCAACATACATTATATAAAGTATATATGATACAATATAATATTATATATATCACATATCATATTTATATAAACTTACTTCCAAGGAGGAATTTTTTTTTTTTTGGTACCAGGGATTGAACTCAGGGGCCCTCGACCACTGAGCCACATCCCCAGCCCTATTTTGTGTTTTATGTAGAGACAGGGTCTCACTGAGTTGGTTAGGGCCTCGCCATTGCTGAGGCTGGCTTTGACCTCGCGATCCTCCTGCGTCAGCCTCCCTAAGTGCCGGGATGACAGGTGTGTACCACTGTGCCCAGCAGGAATATGTTTATTGAGAGTAGAAATTAATTAATTAATTTCTTATCTAAGTATCTTAACCCAGAATTTGAAAATCAATAAGTGTTGAGCACAAGTGTTGAATGAGTGAATGATCTCAGAACTCTATTCAGCTATCAATCTTTCCCTGACTGTACACCAACAGGTTTATCTTTTTTGAGAACGATGTGTATAATATAAGAATTTAGAATAAGGAAGGCAAGAAAAGTGAGGGTATAATCATTCCCCTCCAAGGCTCCAAACTGGGTCTTTCCCTGGACGCGCAGACTCCGGCACACCTCTGTGATCTCCTTTGCTCTGTAAGGGAATTCAGTCACCGATTCTTGAATGAGGATATGCGCATCCCTGGGCTGCATCCTTTGGATGGGATTGAGCCAAGGCTCAGTCTGAGTGGCTCAGTGTCTTGCTCACCAGTGAACTGAAGACGTGTGCTAGGTAGAAAACCATCCTGAAGCTGAGCACACCCACCGGGGTGGTCCTTGGCCAGGATTTCCTTCCACTCTCATCACAGACCACACTCCTGCAAATGTCCCCTGTCAAAGCCAATACTCATTCTTAATCAGCTCATTAGCTCTGCAGGCCAAGTCATCCGAACAGGGAACCCACTGTGTTATTGCACCAACCACCCATCTTGCTGGATGAATGCTAACTGAAGCATCTCACAGGGACAAGAGTTTTTTCCTTTAATCCAGAGAGTGCGTACCTGAACTGAAGATTTCGGCTTGCCTTCTGATCTACACTTAATTTAGCATCTCCCAAGATGAGATGCTATTTATACAACCCAGACTCATCTTAAAGGACTTTTTATGATGTTGCTAAACACAAAGTGAAAGAAAAAAAAAAAAAACCCTCAACTCTCAGCAGAAGAAGGCAAATATTAGCTCACAACTGAGATGCACCTCTTTTTGACCTGCAGGCAAAAAAAATGGCAATTTCATGTAGTAACTTCAATATAATTTATTAATGGAGAATTCGCTGTTTTTCAAAGGCTGCTTTTTTATACTTGTTTATCCATTTACCCATTCATTCATTCACCTGCAATATATTCATCCATCCATAAACCCATCTATGCACACACCTACCTGCTTTTTTCTGTCCATCCAGCCAGCCAGCCATCATCCACCCATCTATCCACACATAAAAGCATCCATTGATCCATCCATACAGAAATCAATCCATTCATCCATCCACACATCAGTTCATCTATCCATCCATTGATCCATCAATCCATCCATACATACACATATCAACACATTTATCCATTTGTACATCCATCAGTTCATCCACCCATCCATCCATCCACACATCCATCCATTCATTCATCTATCCACACATCAGTTCATTCATCCTTCCATGCACCACACAACAATCAATACAGACATCCACACACACACAGACAAAACAACCCATCTATCCAACCATCCATCCATCCATCCATTGATTCATCAGTCCATACATACATACATACATACACATATCAATACATTTATCCAGCTGTTCATCCAATACACCAATTCACCCACCCATCCATCCATTCACACATGCATCTATTTGCACATCAGTTCATTCATCCATCCATTAATATATTGATCCATACACACATACACATATCAACCCATTCATTCATTTGTCCATGCAATACATCAGTTCATCCACCCATCCATCCATCCACACATCCATTCATCCATTCATCTATCCACACATCAGTTCATTCATCCTTCCATGCACCACACAACAATCAATACATACAGACATCCACACACACACAAACAAAACCACCCATCTATCCATCCATCCATCCATCCATCCATCCATCCATGCATACATACATCCATTGATTCATCAGTCCATCCATACATACATACACATATCAATACATTTATCCAGTTGTTCATCCAATACACCGATTCACCCACCCATCCATCCATTCACACATCAATCCATCCATCCATCCATTGATCCATCAATCCATCCACATATACAGATATCAACACATTTATCCATTTGTCCATCCAGTACATCAATTCATCCACCCATCTATTCATCCACACATCCACACATCCATACATACATCAATTCATCCATCCCTCATACACACATGTACATATAGACACACATACACACATGCACAGAGTCATCTATCTGCTGTCTGTGTGCTCACCCAACCATCTACCTTTTTATTTGAAAGGGAATCAAGAGAGCTGAGTGATGGATACTTCAGTTTCATTGTCTGGAGAGGGTTCGCATTGGATTTGGGAAATGTCAACTCTTTCATTCATTCATTCATTTGATGAGGATTTATGAACGTTCATCCTGTGCCCTGAAATGTGCTATATTGTGTAGCTACAAAGCAGGAGGAGATTAAAGTCTGAGATGTTGTCTGTGCCTTAAGGAAAACATTTCAGTGTTTTCTGGTATGTTCTGGAAGAGGCAGAACTTGGGGAAATTGGCACTGTTCTTGACCTCTTTGCCACTGGTGTTGTGAAGATTTGATTACAGTGTTGGGTATTTTAAAGAACTCATGGAAGACAGTGACCGATGGCTGTTTAATTTCCAGCTAAGATGAGAACAACATGAAGAAGTCAAGCAGGACATAAAGAAGAATTCGGGGAAACATGGTTTTCTCAGAAAACACATCGGCCGGTTCATTTTCTGGGAAAGAGTTAATCTCTGTGTCTACCCTCACGGAGCAGAGATGTGTCAATGACATCTCAAGGATCCTTTGTTAAGTCTTGCAATTCTCTTCCAATACATTGCACTTTTATTCCCTCATCCCTGTGGGGAAAAATAAAGATATAGAATAAAGCACTTTTACAACTTTGATTAACTTTACACAGAAGGATGACAGCGTGCCTTTGGAAGGTGAACTTGGGATTTGTAAAATGATGAGTATATTTAGTAGCTCCATAAAGGATAATGACCCCACTATGGAAAGTAGTTCAGCAATGGCATAAACTCTCCAACTCTTTATTTTCTGGGGGTGGGGGGAGTCTAGTAACGATTATTATGGTTTATAATGGGATTTAGTGGCTGCCTAACTGTGTTTTGATTTTCTAGGATGAGTGCTCCGGGCCCTAATTGTAATTCCTTCCGACTGCGGGCCGCACCGCCATCTCACGAGCTCTGGGTTCTCTCTGAGCATCGGCCTCGGCATTCTTTGCAGGCTGATTTGAAGGTAATGAAGCCGTCTATATTTGGGTGTTTTGCAGAGGTTTTTATTTTTGGCTAAATGTTAAGTATACATTTTTCCTGTAGTAAAGCAGATTTGTGAGAAAGTTTGAAACCCGACTTGTCTTTTGATCTGTCTCATCCCATTCCACAGCGCAACTTTACATCCTGATGGAGAGGAAATTGCCAGGTGCATTCCATTTGTCCATGTCTGTCTAAACACCATCAAATAGTCGATGAGAAGAACTTAGAGGCTTTCCCCCTTTAGACCTTAGGCAGCAGAAATCTCGGTACAAATAGAAGCCACCTTGGGAGTACACACAGCCCAACATCCTAACATACCAAATGTGGCCCTCGCATGACAGGCATGTAGAGCCATGTGGACGGCACACTTTTAAAAATAAAATTCCGGGCCCTGCTTTCTCTCTCTTTTTTTAGTTTATCTTTTTTATTCTCATCTAGTATCTTTTTGTATTTGGTTTATTCATTATTTTGTTGATTTATTATTTGTTTTCTGTGTGGACTTCATTTGCTTTTATAAACTACTTTAAATCCTTTGTAGAAAAAGACAAGCAATGGATGAATGGATAGATGCATGGATGGGTGAATGGATGGATGGATAGACAGATGGATAGAATGTATGTATATATCTATGTATGTATATGTGGATGGATGGATGGATGGATAAATGGATAATGGATTGATGGATGGATGGATGGATGGATGGATGGATAGATGGATGGATAGATGGATAGGTTGATGTATGTATGTATGTATAATGGATTGATAAATGGATGGATGGATGCATGGTTGGATGGGTGGATGGGTTCGATGGGGGATGGATGATTGATGGATGGATGGGTGAATTGATGGATGGATGGGATGAATGGATAACCAGGTAGATGGAAGAAAACAGATAAATGTGTGCATATATGTATGGATGTATGGATGAATTGGTGGGTGGATGGGTTGATTTATAGATGGATGAATGGGTTGATGCCTAAATGGATGGATGGAGAATGGGTTGATGTGTGGATGGATGCATGGAGAATGGGTTGATGTGTGGATGGATGGATGGATGGATGGATGAATGGATGGATGGGATGATGGTTATCACACAGTAAGATGACCTCCAACGACCCCACTTTCTGGAATTTATATCCCTGTTTGATTCCTTCCGCTTCCTGTTTGAATGTGGTGCTCCCTGGTGTGTGGATTCTAACCACTAGAATACATCAAGACAATGGGATGCCATCCACAGTGAGGTCTCTGTGTTAGTCACTTTTCTCTTGCTGTGACCAAAAATCTGACCAGAACTATTTAGAGGAAGGAAAGTTTATTTTGAACTCATAGTTTCAGAGGTTAAGTTCATGGTGGGTCAACTCCATGGCTCTGGCCCAAGGTGAGGCAGAACATCATGGCGGAAGGGCATGGGGGAGGAGAGCAGCTCAAGACATGGCACCAGGAAGGAGAGAGAGATTTCTGCCCAATCATCAGGAATGAGATATAAACCCCAAAGGTACGCCCCCAGTGACTCCTCCCTCCAACCACACTCTATCTGCCAATAATTACCACCCAATTAATTCATATTTATAGATTAATGTACTGATTAGGTTAAACCTCTCATAACCTAATCATTTCACCTCTGAGCATTCTTGCATTGTCTTGCCATGAGCTTTTGAGGGACACCTCATATCTAAACCATAACAGCATGTATTAAAATGATAAGCTTGCAGAGCACGTGATGCCTGCTAGGATGGATCAGGGGGAAGTACAACTATCAGCTGTCAATCTAGCCCTGATGGAAGCATGATGGTTTTGCCTCAGTTCAAGGACTCACAGGATCACCCTTGAGACAAGAAAACATGTCTAAGAATAGAATAGAGAGGTCAGGTAGAGCTTCCAAACCCCGACCCTGGTGCAATTTCATATCCTGCTGGTTTATCATCTTCATTGATAAAGTGCCCCCGTATCCTGACTTGCTTAGGAAAGTGATGATGCACATCTGATATTTCCAGCACGATTATTGATTGTGCTTGATTTTTCTCTGTAAAGTTCCGAGTTTGGTAGATGAATTGTAGCCTTTCCACCCTCCCCATTATACTCATAGAAATGATCATGATAAACAGCAGAAGCGTTGGGTTACTTCTGCCATTTTGGAACATTCCGTGGAAAGCAAGCAGTTGGACATTAATTGCAATTACTATCAAAGAATGATTTAGATGCCAAATGTGAAGGACTGATGGTTGGATACAACCTCTGAGGGGTCTACAAACAATGATGCTGTGCGATTGTGGAGTCTCTGTGGTCCCATCAAGCATACTCATCTCTTTTCAACCAGGGCAAGGGTACTGTGAAGGGATTTCAAGGAACTCAAAGCTGGAGGTTTTAATTTTTAATACATTGGCTTAGTTTAGTTGGTTTAAGATTTCTGAAAGGTCCTTTCCTTTGATTGGGTTTCAAAAAGGACATAGGCTGTTTTCCGTTGCATGTTAGACCCCCTGTGTCAAACAAAGTCACCCCAAGACTTTGCCAATCAAATAATGGCATGTATGTTTGATCTTGGTCACTGTGGCTATTGTGATTTAGAGGATCCTAGAAAGTTCCAAGAACGTGCCAATAACGGGAGGAGTACACCCCCCGGCAGCCATAAAAATGCAGGGCTGCTGGGCGGTATCATCAGGTAGCCACACCGTTTGTTTTGATGTGGGTTGAGGATAATGAATTCGTGCACCAAATATACTCAGAGTTTTCTCATAAATGCACGTTCCCAGGAAAACCCAAGAGGCAACGGAAGGGAGACATGGAGCTCAATAAGTTCATCTGAAGCTAATTGCTTGATATACTAGAGGGTTGGCCAGCTGCAAAAATCAGCAGAGCAGCTTTAATGACATTTGCTAGACTTTAATCTTTGCTTAGGGAAACCCCATGATTCTCTGGGAATTTTGCCTACGTAAAGACCACAGCATATGGTCCATTTGGAAAGACATATGTTTGAGTACCGGGCCCTTGAGCAAAAGTTTCACAAATTTCAGTGCTCATCTCTAAATTTCCAGCAAACGGAAATACATTGGGAAGTCTCTCCTTCTGTGTCCTTGGCCTCTCAAGGTAGGGTATGGGTGTGCATGAGTAATATCCAGAACTTGTCTCTGGTGGTCTGTCCCCACTAGAAAGGATGAAGACCATAAAGGAAGCTCATTCACCCTAATAAGGGCACTTTTTTTGCTTTTATCAATCTGCAAATTTCATGACCGATTTATTTATTGGCTTTGGCCTAGAAGAC
Source organism: Xerus rutilus (assembly GCA_028644305.1). Taxonomy (NCBI): domain Eukaryota; kingdom Metazoa; phylum Chordata; class Mammalia; order Rodentia; family Sciuridae; genus Xerus; species Xerus rutilus. Next base: position 9,861 of record JAQQSJ010002299.1, read on the forward strand.
TCACCATCTGTTCTGTGAGGTCACAGGCATGTACCAGAGCCCAACAATTTCTGGTACCACACATGGACTTTGGCAAGAGAGGGGCCCAGTCTCAAACCGGCAGCTGGAACATCTGGGCTCTAACTGGCTTCTCGCCTCTTATCTCCAAGCACAGAGGAAGGAATAAACAGGCCATTCCAGCCACGGATGGAAGAATCTCCACCACTCTGCTGGCCATCTGTGAAGCCACTTTCTGCCAGGTTGCACAAGGAGCTGGAGCTTCCTGTGGGCCACCGGGATGGCACAGAGAAACCAGAGGTCCATTAAGGTTGGCAATTCTCAGTGAGGCTTTTGAACCAGGAGAGGGAAAGTAGGATCAATGGACAGGGCCATGATCCATCTGGAAGTCTTGGTGCACAATTGATATGGTCCAATGCCTTTCCACACTTGGGCAACTCAACTGCATCTTTGGTATGACTGGTGGTCTCTCCCATTGTTGATATTTTGAGACTATATCCTCCAAAGGAGCTACTGAGGTAGTCAAAACAGGCTGTTTTGTTAACATTGATTTAACCCCCAAAACAAAAATGTGTCTGCATGGTATCTTCTCTATGTGGCAGGCGAGGAGGGACAGCAGTGGTTCCTGCCCTCCAAAATGGACATGGAAGCTACTGTTATGCACACAGTGACCAGCCTCACCCAAGGAAAACTAGAGGATCTTAGGGGACCACAAGGAAAGAAAATATTACTAGACTCACAGAACCTGGCAGAGCTTGTGTGGAAAATGGGCAGTCTATAGTTTGTGTCCACCTTCTGTGCAGTTATGGTTTCTGCTGTGATCTGAAAGTGTGTGTCCCTCAAATTCCTATGTTGAAATCCTCACCCCCAAGGTGCTGCTGTTGGAGGTGGGGTTGAGGGAGGTGCTGAGCTCATGAGGTGCAGCCCATGAATGGGACAAGGGTCCTTATCAAAGAGAGCCAGAGAGCTCCCTGCCCTTCCACCCTGGGAGGACCCAGGAGTAGGCGCCACCTAGGAGCCAGGAAGCAGCCCCCAGCAGACCCTGCATCTGCCCTGCCTGGAACTTGGGCTGCACCTGCAGAGCAGGAACATCAGGTCTGGAGGTCTCAAAGCCCCCAAGCTGGGATTTTTTGTTACAGCAGCCCAAGAAGACTAATACAGTGACACATCAGCCCTCTGACCAGTGCAGTGACCTGAGTGTGTGTGTCCCCAAGTTCCCCTGTGGGATCCTCACTCAGGTGCTGGTGCTGGAGGTGAGGTTCTGGGAGGGGCTGAGGTCCTGAGGTGCAGCCCAGGAAGGGGACAAGGGTCCTGATCAGAGAGACCCAGAGAGCCCCTTTCCATCCTGTGAGGACCCAGGATAAGACACCATCTAGGACCCAGGGAGCAGCCTCCAGCAGACCCCATGTCTGCTCCACCTGGACCTTTGGCTGCAGCCTGCGGAGTTGGGAGCAGTCAGGATCTGTTGTTCATAAGCTACCATGTGTATAGTATTTTGTTACAGCAGCCAGCATGGCCTGAGACAGTCTCCACTTAACCTCCTCTAATGCAGATGGATCTGTTGAACACTAGCTATACTTCAAGGCAAATATGTCCACCACTTACAGATACCAGGTAGAGAGTTGGGAAGCTTGGAGTTGCTTTGTTTTTGTTTTAGTTCAGGTGGATGGAAGAGAAGAAAGGATCAAAAGACCACAGGCAATTTTAAGGCAGGCGAGGTTGGTGACTGCAGAACATTACCTAGAGAACTGGAAGGAGGGTAATGACCACAGCTCAAGAGACCTTCACATTCTGCCTAGGATGGGGACTTCACAGTGGAGCCAGGATCTCGCACAATCCTTTCCAGTCCTTTTTCTCTCCCTTACATCAGCTTTCCTCAGAAATGTCTGCATTGAGACAGGAGCCAGTGAAATGGGTTGTGTTCCATCAACGCACCGAATGGAAAGAAATCCAACAGATGTGGTGTTGTTGGAGGTGCTTCTGTTCCGATGTTTAATCTGTTGATTATAAACCTTTTCCACATCTTCCTGGACCAGAAAACCATACTTTCCACATCCAGCTTCTTTTCCTCCCTTGTGATAAAGAAACTGTGCTTATTTATGTATCTCTCTTTGCTTGTTCAATGTTCCCTTTAGGTGGTCATCGTGGGGGTATCTCTGGATTACCAGGGCCAGCAACAACCACCAACTTCTGTTACAAATGCCTTGGTAGAGCTTATGGGTTGAGCTCAGCCTGGAAACACTGTCTGCTTGGTAGCTCCTAGCTGCTCACATGAGGGTTTTCTGCTAGTCTTGCCTCAGAGGAAAGTGTTTACTGTTGAAGACGAGAGTGGTACCTACTTCTGCTGGAGTCAAGAACTCACACAGCAACATGAGGAGGAGTCAAGAACTCACACAGCTCCATGAGGAGGAGTCAAGAACTCACACAGCTCCATGAGGAGGAGTCAAGAACTCACACAGCTCCACAAGGAGATGCACAAGGACTACTCTTTGCAAGCTGCCTGCTCTAGATGAAAGGAGACAGTGTGCATATCTCTCTCTCTCTCTCTCTCTCTCTCTCTCTCTCTCTCTCTCTTTCCATCTCTCTCCATCTATGTGGATTTAGAATGGATCATCTGTAGTTTCCCTGATCACCCATTGGGTAACCCAAAGCTGCTCCTCACAGCAACCTCCAGTCAAGGAGATTCGCCAAGAATTGTAACACATCCAGAAAACCCTGCCTGGGCTCTCTCAACCAAATGCTTTCCCCCCATGGTCTTTGCACAGAACATACTGCTAGGGGAGTGGAGAGAGAACGTGAGGGAGCATGATCCTAGAGACTTCATCACAGGTGTGCGGGGGGGGGGGGAGATTTTGTGCAACAGAATAAAGAGAAAATGCTCTTTACAACCCCTGAATGTAAAGAGAGGAGAAATACTAGGAATTTTTGATTTTATTTAAAAAGAGTAATAGAATGTCTATGGTGTAAACACATCTCCTCTTGTTATATTTCCTTGTAGTTAATCCCAACATGAGTAGTCACCTCTAGTTATTAATGAAGAATAAATGAAGTTCTGTAGAGTGCAACAATTAAAT
>JAQQSJ010000023.1:0-136364 GCA_028644305.1 Xerus rutilus
TTTATTTAAAAATTATACTTTTTTATTTTGGATAAGAGAAAAAAAAGTTACAAAGTATAAATTAGTAATTTCATTTTATAAATTTAACTAAAAATAAAAATATAGTAAAATTTATTACTATGTACAATCATCTAAAAATAGAACAAAAATGACAAAAATATTGACAACAAAACAAGACTTTTAAAACAACAAATCATCATTTACAAAAATTTTATGTACTTGATATGTTTCCATATCCTTCAGCTTCTGGATTACATATAGGTCATCCACTTGGTTATACTGCAACAGATATCATTGCTAGATTTAAAAGATTAAATAATTTTGATGTGCTTCATCCAATTGGTTGAGATGCTTTTGGTCTTCCTGCTGAGCAATATGCTCTAAGTACAAAAAATCATCCAGCTAAATTCACACAAGAAAATATTCAAAATTTTAAAAAACAGCTCATTTCTTTAGGTTTTTCATATGATTGAGATAAAGAAGTTGATACAACTGATCCTTTATTTTATGAACAAACACAAAAGATTTTTGCTTTATTATACAAACATAATTTAGCTGAAATTAGAGAAGTAGAAGTAAATTGATGTCCAGAGTTAGCAACAGTTTTAGCAAATGAAGAAGTGCTTGTAAATGAAGAAGGGCAACTCGTAAGTGAAAGAGGAGGATTTTTAGTTTATCCTAAAAAAATGAAGCAATGAGTACTTAAAATTACTCAATATGCTGATAGATTATTAGAAGATTTAAAACTTGTGAATTTTCCTTCCTCACTTAAAAGTTTACAAGAGAATTGAATAGGAAAATCTCTTGGTTGAAATGTTAAGTTTAAACTACAAGATAAGCAAAAAGATGTCGATATTTTTACAACAAGATTAGACACTATTTTTGGTGCCACATTTTTAGCAATATCCCCTAATCATTGACTAGCTGAAGAACTTGCTAATCAAAATCCAGCAATTAAAACTTTTATAGAAAATTTTGCAGCTAGAGAAAAACAAAAAAATAATTCCAAAACAGGAATTGCTACAAATCTTTTTGCAATTAATCCTGTTAATAACAAAGAAATTCCTATTTTTATTTGTGATTACGTAATTGCAAATTACCAAACAGGAGCTTTAATGGGAGTTCCTTCACATGATGAAAGAGACAAAGAATTTGCATTATTAAATAACATAGAATTTATTGAAGTTATTAATGAAAAAGAGAGACTAATTAATTCAAAAAAATATAATAATTTAACAATTTTTCAAGCAAGAGCACATATTCATTTTGATTTAAAAAATGAAGGAAAATCAAGCCAAGTTAAAGCTTTTAAAATTAAAGATTGAGTTTTTTCTAGACAAAGATATTGAGGCGAACCATTTCCAATTTATTTTGATGAAGATGGCAAAATTTATTTAGAAGAAAAACTTGTTGAACTACCTTATATGGAAAATATTACTCCTTCAGGTGATGGACAATCTCCTTTAGCTAATAATAAATCTTGAGTTTTCTTTGAAAAAGAAGGAAAAAAATATAGAAGAGAAACTAATACGATGCCACAATGAGCAGGTTCTTCTTGATATTTTTTAGCTTATATTTTAAAAAATGCAGATGGTAGTTATTTAGACATTGAATCCAAAGAAGCATATCAGCGATTTGAAAAATGAATGCCAGTTGATTTATATATTGGAGGGCAAGAACATGCTGTTGGTCATCTAATTTATTCTCGTTTTTGATATAAATTTTTATATGATTTAAAAATCGTACCTACAAAAGAACCTTTTTATAAAGTTGTAAATCAAGGAATGCTTTTAGGAACAGATGGACAAAAAATGTCTAAATCCAAAGGAAACATCATTAATCCAAACGAGGTAGTTAATCAATTTGGTGCTGATTCCTTAAGAATTTATTTAATGTTTATGTCACCTTTAATCGATACTAAAGCTTGAAGTGTTGAAGGTATTCAAGGAATTAAAAAATGAGTAGATAGAATTGTAAGAATTATGCAAAAATCCTTCATTTATGAAGAAAATTACTCAAATGCTGAATTTGAATCTATCTATCATCAAAGTATAAAAGAAATTGGTGAAAATATTGAAGCTTTAAAATACAATATTGCAATTTCTAAAATGATGGTTTACATTAATCACCTTTATAAACAAGAAATTTTAAGTTCTAAAAAATATCTAGTAGATTTTCTAATTATGTTTTCAACTTTTGCTCCACACATTGCAGAAGAATTACTAGAACAATTAGAACAAAAACCAATTCATTTACAACAATGACCAACATTTGATCAATCTAAAATTTTAAGCAATATTGTTAACATTGCTGTGCAAGTTAATGGAAAATTAAGAGCTATTATTCAAAAAAATGATGAAGATTCAAAAGAAGATATTTTAAACAAAGCAAAAAGTAATGAAAATGTTTTAAAATACATCCAAAATAAAGACATTGTTAAAGAAATCTATATCAAAGATAAAATTGTTACTTTGGTTGTAAAATAGTAAAATAAATATAAAATTACTATAAAAACTAAGGAAAAAGATGAAAGTTTCGAAAACTTGATTATTTGTATTTTTAACTGTTTTTTCAATATTAATTATTTGACTTATTTTATTAGTTTATTATAAATCTGATATATCAAACTCTGCTTTTTTTACAATATTGATGTTTTTAATCTTGATTTTAATAGCAATTTTCTTCTTTGTTACTTTTCATTTTTATAAAAGATCAATTAATGTAAACAATTTTTTCTACAAGCATTTTGAAAATGTTTTATCCGAAAATGGTTTAGGAGTTGTTGTTTTTTCAACAGATGGAAAAATAGTTTGAGCTTCTGAATTTATTTACAATTTATACCAAAAAGCGCTAATTGGAAAATCAGTTGATACTTTATTTGAAAGCGAAAATTACAGGAATTTCTTCCTTTTACCTTCAAAATTCGATTTTTCTATTGGTGAGAATCATCTTAGTGTACAAATTAATACTTCTAATCGTTGATTGTCAATTCAAGATACAACTTTATTAGATTCTATTACTTCGAAATATGCTGATGATTCATGAGTTATAGGTGAAATTGAATTTGATAATTTTCAAGTTTTTTCTTCTATTTTGAACGAAGATGAAATGTTTTCAATTCAAAACAAAATTAATGTTTTCTTTGAAAATTTATTAGTTGAATATGATTTTACTTATCGACAATATATCAATGGAAAATTTTTAATTGTTCTTAATTATGCAACTTTTTTAGAATGACAACAATATAACTTTGATATTTTCCAAAAACATTTAGTAGAAAAAACAAAAATTGAATCAAATGCTAATTTAAATATCACTATTTCTACTGGTTTTGCTTTTGGAATCAAGGATTTTAAGATCTTAAATAAGTTAGCAAAAGATGCTCTAAATTTTTCTAAAACTCGTGGTGGAAATCAAACCACAATTATAAAATATGGATTTAAACCATTTTCTTATGGAAGAAATAGTCAAATTAGTGTTACTACTTCAAGAACAAATTTAAATTATGTTTCCAAAAAACTACTTAAAAAACTAGCTTCAGAAGATATTCAAAAAATTATTTTATACGGTCACATTAATGCTGATCTTGATGCTTTAGGTTCTGCTTATGCTTTAGGTTGATTTTTAGTTGAATATGCAAAAAGAGAATTCAAACTTTATAACAAAAAATTTTATCTTCAAAATGATAGCTTTGATGCTACTGCAAGAAGGTTTTTGAACTTACAAAAAGATAAAATTGATCGAAAAGTTTTTATTAAACCAAAAAAAGCAACATTACTAAACAACGCAAACACTTTAGTTATTTTATTAGATACAGCAGAAAAAGCGCGAATTGAAAATCCAGATGCTTTTAAGTATATTAATAAAGATAATATTTTCATTTTTGATCATCATGGAGTAACTTCTGGAAAACCTGATTTTTTAACTTATGGAAATGATTATATTGACACACTAGCTTCTTCAACTTGTGAGATTATAACTGAATTCATTGCTCTTAATTCTTATGATGATAAAATTGTTTCACCATTGGTTGCACAAATGCTTTTAAATGGAATTTATATGGATACAGTGCAATTTAAGAAATCATCTTCTTCAAAAACCTTTAATGCAGCAAGTATTTTATCAAGTTGAGGAGCGTCTGTTGAAGAAGCTATTAATATTTTAAAAATTTCTGAGGAAGATTTTACTATAATTAACGAGGTAATTAAAAGTTTAGAAGAAGTAAAACCTGGATATTTTTTAGCAGCTATTGATAAAGCAATTGAATCAGATTTAATTTCAATAGCAACGGATTATTTATTAAATATTTATAAAAGACAAGCAGTTTTTGTAATCGCTAAATTACCAAATTCAAATGTTTACAAAATGTCAGCTCGTTCATTACCAAATACAAATGTGCAACACATTGCAGAGTTAGTAGGGGGTGGTGGTCATTTTTCCGCAGCAGCAGCTCAATCAACCACTGAGACATTTTTAGAATTTAAAGACAACGTTATTAACGCAATTACAGGGAGAAAATAATGAAAGTAATACTTATAAAAGATTCAAAAGATGGTAAAGCAAACACAGTAATTGAAGTAAGTCCTGGATATGCTTCAAATTATCTATTTAAAAATAAAATTGCTGTTCCTTATGTTGAACAAAATATAAAAGAATTAGATCATAGAAAACAAGAAATTATCAAGCAAAAAGAAGAAAAACATCAAAAAGATTTACAACTAAAAGAACAAATTCAAGCACTTATTTTAGAATTTAAATTAAAGTTCACAAATGATCATCCACATGGTTCAATTTCAACAAAACAAGTTTTTAAAGCTCTTGAAAAAAAAGGTCTTCATCTTGAAAAACACACAGTTGAAAAAGTGCACATTACTTCTTTAGGACTTAGCATTTTAAAAGTGAAACTTTCACACGAAGTAAGTGCTAACTTAAGGATAAAGGTTCTAAAAGATGAATAAATATGATAGGTTGTACGAAACCGATTTAGAAGAAAAAATAATATCGTATATTTTATATTATCCCAATGAATGAATTAATATAGTTAATTATTTATCTATAGAAGATTTTACTAGTGCAAAATTACGTATTATCTTTAATGCTTTATCAGATTTAATGGAAAGCACAAAAACCTTTGATATTAATTTACTAATCAACGAATTATCAAGAACAAACAAGCTTCAACAAGCAGGTGGTGAGCAATATATTTTGAGTCTTTCACTAGATGAATATGTAGTTGAAGCTGAAATTATTGAATATATCAAAAAAATTTCTGAAGCAACGAAATTAAGAAAAATTCTTGAAATTTTTGAACAATCTAAAAAAGAAATTTCACAAGGAAAAAAATTAAGTGATGACATAATTGATGAATTTCAAGAAAAAATGAATCAAATTATTTCGATCAATGCTAAACAAGATTTTGACAGCATTGCACAAGTTGCACAAGATCTACTTACAATGTTGCGTAATCAGCAATATAGCTATGATATTAAAGGAATAACCACTGGATTTGATAAGTTAAATCACATGACTTCAGGTTTACAAAAAGGAGATTTAATTATTTTAGCAGCTCGTCCTTCTATGGGAAAGACTGCTTTTGCTTTAAATCTTGCTAAAAATGCATGTGATGCGAAAAAAAATGTAGTCTTTTTTTCTTTGGAAATGTCTTCACAACAACTTGTTGCACGTTTGTTGTCACTTGAAACTATGATAGATGCTTCAATTTTTAAAAAACCAGGCGCACTTACAAAAGATCACTGAATTAGAATCAAAGCTTCAATTGATAATAAAATTAATAAATACAATCTTTTAATTGAGGATTCAGGAACAATTAAATTAAATGAAATGATTTGAAAATTGCAAAGACTAAAAAGAAAAAAAGAACAAATCGATTTAATAATCATAGATTATTTACAACTAATTAATTCTAGTTCAAAAACAAGAAATGAAAATCGACAAGTTGAAGTTTCAATTATTTCAAGAAAATTAAAACAATTAGCACGTGAATTAGACACACCGATTATTGCACTATCACAACTTTCAAGAGAAGTAGAAAAAAGGGAAAAGAAAACTCCACAACTTTCAGATTTAAGAGAATCTGGTTCTATCGAGCAAGATGCTGATATTGTGATGTTTTTGCATCGTGAAAGTTATTATGCTAGCAAAAAAACAAATGATAATATTCAAGATTCACAACTAATTATTGCAAAACATAGAAACGGACCAATTGGAGAAATTTCAATGTCCTTTGATCTTGCAACAGGTAATTTTTTTGAAAAATCTAATTCCTTACAAAGCTTTGAAAACAAGGATGATTATGGAGAGTAGTTTCATAATTGTTTTATTTATTCTTACACTCTTTTTAGTTGTTTTTTCAGCTTTATTTTCTGCTTCAGAAACAGCGTATGCAAGTGTTTCTAAAGTAAAACTAGAAGAAAATTTAAAAGCAGAATCTATTGCTAAAAAATCAATTTTGCACAAGTTCTATAATTTTTCACAAACTTTTACAGTTATTTTAATTTGTAACAATATAGTCAATATCGGATTATCCATTGTTTTATCCACACTTTTAGGTGCTTTTATTATTAATGAATCATTGAGATTGATTGTTTCAATTTTGATTACTACTCCAATTATTGTTTTATTAGGTGAGTTATTTCCTAAATTAATTGCTAGAAAATTTCCGATTAAGTTTTTGAAAAATACTTGACTTTTAATAGCTATTTTTTATTATTTCTTTTATCCAATTGCCCTTGTTTTAGCCAAAATTTTCAAAGAAAATTCAGTAACTAATACAGAAATTGAACTAAAAAAAATTATTGAACAAGGAACCTATGAAGGTGTACTTGAAAAAGAAGAATCTAATTTAGCAATTAAAGCTTTGGATTTTGATTCTATTAAAACAATTAACTGTTTTACACGGATAAAAGATGTTGTTTTTGTTGAATATGATATGAGTTTAGAACAAATTTTAGATATATTTAAAGAGTCAAGGTTTTCAAGGATTCCAGTTAGAAAAAAAGGAAAATTTATAGGAATTTTATTAATTAAGGATCTTTTCTTTTTAAAGGAATTTCAAATAGATGATTACATTATTGATGTACCATTTTTATGTGCAAATGATCTTTTAAAAACTAATTATGAAAAACTCAAAAAAACTAAATCACAATTTGGTTTTATAACTAACAACAAAAACAAAAATTCACAAAATATAATAGGAATTATTACACTTGAAGATATTTTAGAGACACTTGTTGGTCCAATTTATGATGAATATGATTATCGAGATCAGCTAGAATATTATCAAATTTTTGAAGATTCAATTATTGTAAATAATGATACTAAAGTAGCTACAGTAAATGAACAATTAAATATCAATCTTGAATCATCTTTTAATACAATCGAAGCTTGATTAGAACATCATAGCAAACAAAAGTTAATTAATAATTTAAAATTTACATATGAAGATCCACAAGAAAATTTTCAAGTTACTTTCAAGGTTTTAAACAAATCACACAATGTTAGTGAAATTCAAATCACAAAGAAAAATGAAGGCTAATTATGGATAATAATACAGGATTTATTGTAGGTAGTGTTATTGTTTTATTATCTTGATTAGTAGTTTTAGTTCTTTGATTATTCTTTCACTTTCGAGCTTTATATACCAAAATCTTAAAGCAAAATAAAGGAAAAGAATATGAAAAGCAAGTAAATGATAAATTACTTCAATGAGCTATTGATAATCAAAGTTTTTTTATTAATTCTTCTATTTTAAAACAAGGAGATTTATTATTTGAAGTTGATAGTATTTTAATAACTCGGAAAGCAGTAATTGTAGTAGAAATAAAATCTTTAAATGGTTTTATTAAAGGTGATTTTTACTCTAATTATTGAACTAAAACTAGTTTTAATCACCAACATAAAATTTATAGTCCAATTGTGCAAAATAAAATGCATATTATCAAGCTACAAAAATTTTTAAATATGCCTGTTCCTTTCTTTTCTTTGGTTATTTTTTCTTCAAAAACAAAGTCTTTAGAAATTAGTAATTATTTTGATTATCAAAATGATACTTTAATAATTTTTGAACCTGATTTAAGATTTAAATTAGATTTACTAATGCAACAATTAATTAACAATTACATTGGTTATGAAGATCAAAAGAGAATTTTCCAATTAATTGAACATTTTATTGATAATTCAAGAGCTAATGTAAAAAAATTAAAGAAAGCTATCAAAGATGAATTCTAAGCTAGTTTATTTGTATAATGGTGTTGAATATGAAGTGATAATTGAAAAAAAGAATTACAAAAATTTAAAATTCACAGTTCGTTTAGATCATGGCAAATTAAGAGTGTTGACCAATTGTTCTTTAGAAAAAATCAAACAAAATCTAGAATTGTTAAAGCCAAAAATTGATGAATTATTATTAAATTCCAACAATCTTGTTCCAATTAATCTAGAACAAAAATACTTCTATTTTCTAGGTCAAAAATATAATTTTAACTTAATCAAAACTAACAATGAGTATTTTTTATATGCACAAAATTTAGTATTTAAATTAAAATCCATTAATAAAAATACTATAAAATTACAAATTATTGACAACATCAATAAAAAGCTTTTAAAGTACATAAAAACAAGAATTTTGTATTGAAGCAAAATTATGCACACACCTGATTTTGAGGTATTTATTCGAAATAAAACAAGTGCTTGAGCAACCAATCATATAAGCAAACGAAAAATTTATTTTTCCAAAAAACTTTTTCCCTTTAGTAAAAACTCCTTGGATTATGTTATTATTCATGAATTAGCACATTTTTATTTTAATAATCACAGTGATAAATTTTGAAACTTAGTAGCTCAATACAAACCTGATTATTTAGAAATTAGAAAAAAAATAAATAGAAATCAATATGACTAAAAAAGAAAATATTTACGTTTGTGGTCCAACTGTTTATGATTATATTCATATTGGCAATTTAAGACCCATTTTAACCATTGACATTTTAAACAGAGTAAAAAAATATTTCAAATATGAGTTGTTTTTTCTTCATAATATAACAAATATTGATGATAAAATCATCAAAAAAGCTATTTTAGAAAATAAAACAGAAGCAGAAATTTCTGAGTTCTATTACAAAGACTATATGAAGAAATTAAAGCTTTTTAATATTCAAAAACCAACAAAAATAGTTAAAGTTACAAATGAGCTAAATACTATCAAAAATTATATTTATTTGCTTCAAAAACAAGGATTTACTTATCAAGAAAATGATGATTTATACTTTAATACTTCAAAAGTTAAAAATTATGGTCACATTTCAGGTCAAAAAATAAATTCACTTGTTTCATCAAGCAAAACACAATACAAATCCAACGCCAATGACTTTGTTTTATGAAAAAAAACAACTCTAGGAATCAAGTATTATTCTTTGCTAGGTTTGGGACGTCCAGGATGACACACTGAATGTTCTGCTTTAATTTTTAAATATTTTAATAAACAAACAATAGATATTCACTCAGGCGGCATTGACTTGATTTTTCCACATCATGAAAATGAAAATGCACAACATTTTGCACTAACTAAGAAAAATATAACAAAAAAATGAGTTCATGTTGGCCAAATCAAAATCAATAATGAAAAAATGTCTAAGTCACTAAATAACGTTTTTTTAGTTGATAATTTTGTTGAAAAATATCATCCAGATGTTTATAGACATATTTTGCTAACTAGTTCTATTTCTGGACCAATTGATTTAACAAATGAACTTTTAGAAGCTAATAAAAACAAAATAATTCAATATAAAAAAGCTTTTTTTGAACACTTAATTAATCCAAGAAAATCTTTAAAAAAAGTATACAATCCAATATTAAAATTATTTTTACAATCAAAATTTGCACAAGCAAATAAAGAACTTAATTTACTTTTAAAAAACAAGGATTATGCTAATTTATCCTTCATTTTCAACGTTCTTGGCTTTATTTTTGCAACAAAAAAACTAAATAAAACTGATTTTGCTTTGTTAGAGAAATGAAAAAAATTAAAATCAGAAAAAAATTATCAAAAAGCTGACAAAATTAGAGAAAAATTATGAAATAAGTTTATTTTTTCATAATTTTTTCCTTTTTAGACACTAAAGGAATTAAATCATGGTTAAATACATTTGCGGTAAGAATTCTTTGTTAGACGCGATAAAAAATAACGTTCCGATTAAAAAAATTTATCTAACGAAAATAGTGCCAAATTTAAATTTAAACACTTATCAAGTGCACATAGTAGAAAAGAGTTTTTTAGATAAATTAGCTAAAGGAATTAATCATCAAGGTTTTGTAGCTGAAATTGAAAACGTTAAATATTTTCCAATCGAGTCGATTTTTAAAGATAATCCCAAAAGGATTTTGGTCTTAGATCATATTCAAGACAATCATAATTTAGGGGCAATTATTCGTAGCGCAAATGCAGCTGGAATTAAACATATTATTTTACCAAAAGATAATTGTGCCAAAATTAATGATAGTGTAATTAGAATATCATCAGGTGGATTTGTTGGGATAAAATTTATACTAGTTAATTCTTTATTAGCCACATTTGAAAAACTAAAAAAACATAATTTCTGAATTTATGCTTCAGCTCTTTCAAAAACTGCAAAACCTTTAGACCAAATTGTTTTTAATCAACCAAGCGCTATTGTTTTGGGCTCAGAAGCTAAAGGAATTTCAAAATCTTTATTAAATCAATCTGATGAAATTTTTTATATTCCAATGCAAGGAACTGTTCAATCTTTAAATGTTTCAGTTGCAGCAGGAATTATCCTTTTTAAAAATTAGGAGGTAAAAATAAAGTTTTTTTGAAATCAAAATATCACAATAAATTAATTTGAAAAACATATAATCAATACAAACACATTTTTGTAGCTAGTGCAAAAAGCGTAATTAAAATTTATAATAATATCCCATTAAACTGAGAAGATTTAGTAAATTATAGTCTTTTTAATTTAGTTGACATTGTCAATTCTTACGATAAAAATCAACAACACTCGTTTGAAAAATATCTCTTTTACAAAGTTAAATATTTAATGATTAATTATTCAAAAAAATATGTTTCAAAATCTCATCAAGTTTTAAATTTAGCTTTAAATTATGAAGAATATGAGTTTGAATTTGAAGATCCTAATTCAGATATTTATGAGCAAAGTGTTTATTCACACAATGAACCAAAACAGTGATTGCAAAAAACATTTGATATTACAAATGATTTAGAGCTAGAAATTTTAGTTCATTATTTCTTCAGTGGCTTTAAAACTAAGCAAATTTCTTCTAAAACAAATGTTAGTCCACAAAAAATAAATATTATTTTAAAAGAATTTAAAAAGAAAATTGATACTTATATATTATAATTTTATAACTTAAATTTTTTTGTTATAATGCATAAATGCCAAAATCAAAAATTTCATTAAGTTGTATAGAATGTAAAAGTAAAAACTACACAATTAATAAGTCTTCTCAAGAAAGACTGGTTTTGAAAAAGTTTTGCAAAAAATGTAACTCAAGTACAACACATAAAGAAGAAAAATAAATAGTTAGAAAGTTTTGTCAATGTTTAAATTTAAAAACAAGAAAAAGAAACCAAAAAAGTATTGAATTAGACACTTTTTTAAAGAACTAAAAAGAGTTAAATGACCAACAGGCTCATATTTAGCTAAAAATTATTTTAAAGTGTTAATTTTTATTTTAGTTGCAACTATTGTATTTTTCATTATATTAACAATAGCAACCGTGCTTTGAAATAGAACAGGAGTAGGTCTATAAAGAGAGAAATGATGACAGATTTTAAATGATATATGATTTCAACAATTTCAAATAAAGAAGATACAGCTATTGAACTTTTAAAAAACAGAATCAAATCTGAAGGTTTAGAACAGTACTTTAAAGAAATTAAAAAATTTGAAATTACAACTATTAGTGATAAAGAATATGAAAAAAAATTAAAAGGTGAAAAATACGTAGAAAAAAAAGAAAACCTATACAAAGGTTATATTTTTATTAATATGCAAATGAATGATGCAGTTTGATTTATTGTAAGAAATACTCAATATATCACAGGGCTAATTGGTTCTTCAGGAAAAGGAACAAAACCAACACCAGTTTCTGAAAAACAAATAAGAAAAATGGAAGAAAAACAAAGAGAAAAACTTGTTGAATATGCAAAGTTCGGGATTATTAATTCTCCATTTAAAGTAGGAACAGTTGTTGAAATTATTCAAGGTCCATTTATAGGTGAGATTGGTAAAATCTCTTCAGTTGACTTAGTTAATGCTTCTTCTGCTGTTCAACTTGAAGTATTAGGAAGAAAAACTGAAACTTTAATTGAAAATAAAAATCTAAAAATCATTTCTGATAAAGTTAATTCAAATTAATAATAATGTTTTAAAAAATAGCAAATTTTTGCTATTTTTTGTTTTAATTTTTTAAAAGCTATGATGAAAAAGAAAATAATCAAACACAATTAAGTAATTTTAAAAATAACAAATCAAAACGTTTGCAAATATTAAAAGATTTATCTTCTTATGTTTTAAAATTTTCCAAACAACCATTAACTCAACAACAAATCAATTTTTTAATTAATAAATATAAAGTTTCTAAAACACTCATTATCTTTTTATTTAATAAAGTTAAAAAATTAGACATTGAACAACTAAGAAAAAATTCTCAAATTATTGTTAAAAAAGTAGTAAATACAATAAAACCTTTGCTAGAAAAATATTATTTAAGTTTTTGTAAATGAGAAGAAAATCAAGACAAAACTCAAGCAAATTGAGTAAATAATTTAGCTTTAAAAAAACTTGATAATTTAGACAATTTTAGATATTACAAGAAAAAATGCTATAAAAATGAAGAACTTTTAATTGAAGTTGAATATTTAATCCATCAAGATTCTGGATTTTGAAACATAGAAAAATCATATAAATTAGTAAATGATTTTTAAACAATTTTAAAAGTAAAAAAATAGAATTTTATACTTTTGATACAGAAAATTCACAAATTATTTACAAAAGTATTTACAAACAACAAAAACTGTTACAAGTTATAAAATACAAAGTCAGTTTAAACTACTTTAAAGTACAAAGAGATTTGTAATTTAAAAAATTTCATAATTTCAGTATTTTTAGCTATATTCATTTATGATTTAACAAAGGAAATTATGATACTAAAAAATGCATTGATAACTACAAAAGACAAACAATTTTTAGGTTAAATAAGATTAAATCTAGATGGAAAAATTGAACAAATAGGACAAGGAACCACACAAGAAGAAGGAATTGACTGTAAGCAAAACGTTTTGCTTACAGCTTTTATTGATTCACATACACATGGTGGATATGGACTTTCTTTTAACAAAATTGCTGAAACTGATTTTATAAAAAAGTTCTTGAAATACAAACATAATTTGGATAAAAAAAGAAGGTATTGCTGCTGTTTGTGCAACAATAGTAACTGATTCTTGAAGCAAAATTAAATTATTTAGTGAAAAATTCAATTTAATCCATAATAATTTTGAAAACTTTATACTTAGTTGATATCTTGAAGGTCCTTTTATTTCTAAAGAAAAAAAGGTGCACATAAAAAAGATTTAATTATTTCAGTTAAAAAATAACATCTAGAATATTTAAAAAATTACTTAAATTTTAGAGCCACAATTGCTATTGCGCCTGAAAATAATTCACAATCTATTTTAAAAAAATATAAAGTTGTTTTTGATTTTGCAATTGGACATTCAAATTGTTATAACTTTTCACAAAAACATAATTTAGAAACTTTTAAAAGATTTACACATTTTACAATGCTTGTTCGATGTTTAATTAAAGGCAAGAATCATTAGTAAATTTAATTTTAGAAACAAAATTAAGTAAAAACTTTTAGTAGAGCTAATCGCAGATGGTTTGCATATTAAAAATTCAACTTTAATTTTTACCTTAGATGGATTAAATATTGATAATGTTTGCATAGTTTTTGATTTATTGCCAGAAAAAGGTTTAAAAAATGGAATTTATGATCTTGGACCTTTAAAAGTTGATAAAAAATCAGATTTGTTCTATGTTCATAATTCTTCCACAATTGCAGATTCAGGAAAATAGTTTAATAAAGTTCTAAAAAATTTAAAACACAACACTAATATTAGTTGATTAGATTTAGTAAAAGTATCATCACACAATGTTGCTAAATCACTAAATTTAACACATTTATATGGTGATATCCAGGTAGATCAATTAGCTAATATTGCTTTAATAGATCAAAATTTCAATGTTATTTTTAGTATTATTAATAATAAAAAATATTCAAATAAAAAACTCTAAAATGTTCAAAAATAAAGCATTTTTGTAATATTTACTAAAAAATAAAGTTCTTCATTTTGCTTTTTAAATCCAAATTTTTCCTATTTTTAAAAATAATAATTATTTTTTTAAAAATTCTAATTTTTAAGCAAAATGATAATTCAAAAGTTTAAAAATTTTTTCAAAGAATAATTTAATAAAAATTCATTGTGTTTGTTTATTTTTCTTATCTTTTTTATTTTAAAATTTTAAAATAACTTATAATTTAGTAAATTTTTATAGATTAAGTTAATAAAAAAATATTTAAAAATAAATAATATATTCTATTATGCGCAACAAAGGAAAATAAAATCGATGAGTATATCGGCAAAACAAAAAGATAAGATTTTTGACAATTATTGTAAAAATAAAACTCAATGCCTGGATTTTGCAGGTAGAGAGATTATTAAAGATCACAAGAAAAATTCACAAGTACAAGAAGAAAACTCTGATCAATTTCCAGGTTTTTGAGATATTGATCATATTATTCCACAAGATATATTTGATAAAATAGATCACTCCAAAATATCTGTTATTAAAAAGTATCTCAATTCAGAAAAAAATTTGCAACCTGTGCATCGTAAGACAAATGAAGAAAAAGGTAATAATTTACACTTTGTAGCTAATAATAAAAAGTGAAGAGTTGTTATTAGTCCATATTCTCCAAATTCAACCAAAAAGCAAAAACTTGAAATAATTCTTTTGATCAAAAGCTAATCAATAAACAAATTGATGTTCAATCATTGATAAAAGTTAAAGAAACAAAGAAAAATCAAGCACAAGGTAATCAAAAAGCTTCAAAAAATAAAAAAGTTGAAATTGAAGCTTTTAAAAACTTAAATTCATCCGGTGCACTTATTGTTAGTGAACAAAATCAAGCAACATTAGACAAACCCATTCCCACAACCAAATCACTTTTAACTTCGTATAAAAATCAGTTTCATCTTCTTTTTATATTGATAGATAGAGATTTTAATTTTGATCACTTAAATATGATTGAAGATCTTTTTAAATTAAATGATTTAAAAATTCAGTTTTACTTTTCTGAACAAAAATTTTCTAATTCAGATTTAAAATTTTTAACAATATTAGTTAAACATAAATTTAATAATAACAACTTTGGTACTATATTTGAAAGCATAATCGAAGCTTTATCTTTTCTTGAAAAAGACAAACTTAAATTTTCATTAAAAACTTATCCTATATTTTGATCAATTCAAGCAGTTGAAATTAAAGATTTAACTAATTTTAAATCCAATATCTTTGCGCAATTTTACAAATCTCAAGAATCATTTTTAGCTACTAAGAACTTTTTCACCAATGCAAATCTTTTAGTCTCAAATGAAATTAAAAATTCACTTTCTTTAATTTATAATCTTAATTTAGAGCAATGAAATACAGACAAAAATGCTAAATGGTTTTGATTGAAAAAACCATATTAAAAGAGAGAAATTATGACAAAATCAGCAACAGTTTTATTTGTAGGTGATATTTTTTCCAAAGTTGGTATAGCTTGCTTTAAAAAACATTTCCCAATACTAAATCAAAAATATCATTTTGATTTAGTTGTAGTTCAAGGCGAGAATATTTCAGGAAGAAAAGGGCTAAATGAAAAGGATTATTTAGAATTAAAACAAGCAGGTGTAGATGTTTTTACTTTAGGAAACCATGTTTGATCTAATCCTGATATTTTAAAAATAATTAACAACAACGATATGGTGCGTCCTTTAAATATTAATGGGCTTGATTACCCAGGACAAGGAAGTGTAGTTTATAGAAAAAACAACTTAAATTTCCGCATTACTTCACTTTTGGGTATTTCATTTAATGGTTTGATCAAACCGTGAAAACAAGAATATGCAAATAATTTTTTTGATGCTATTGACGCAGTGATTTTAGATGATGAAGCTGATTTTCATCTTGTTGATTTCCACGCTGAAACCACTTCAGAAAAAAATGTTTTATCTATTTACTTAAATGGAAAAATTAATGCAATAGTAGGAACACATACACATGTGCAAACTTCTGATGGAAGAAAATTATCGCAAGGAACACTTTATATAACAGATGTTGGTATGACAGGCCCTAGAAATGAAGCTATTGGTGCTGATTTTTTAAAGGTTTATCAAAAAATGCGTTATGATAAAATGATCAAATTTACAGCGTCAAATAACTACTCACAATTTAATGCTGTTGTTTTAAAATTAAATACAAAATTGGATAATCAAAGTATTGAAGTGATTAATATTATGGATGATATAAACTAAATTAAAATACTCTAAAAATTTTTTAGAGTATTTTTTATAAATGAAGAAAAAAGAAGTAAAGTTGTTCAAAATAAACAAATATGTTTACTTTGAGATTTTTAAAAAAGTCAAAAAATGATATAATTTTTAAATATAAAAAGCACTAGTTACAATTAGTAGTTAGGAGTGAAAATGTCAAATCAAAATTACGAAGCAGAAAGCATACAAACATTAGAGGGACTCGAACCAGTAAGAAAAAGACCTGGAATGTATATAGGTGGAACTGGAATTTTACCATTACATCATCTTATTTGAGAAATAGTTGATAACGCAGTTGATGAAGCTTTAGCTGGATTTGCAAATACAATTACAGTTGAAATCACAACGGATGGTTATGTAAAAGTCTCAGATAATGGTCGTGGGATTCCAGTTGGTATACATCCAAAACATAACGTCTCAGCAGCTGAAGTTGTTCTAACTGTTTTGCACGCTGGTGGAAAATTTGATGGAAGTTCTTATAAAGTTTCCGGTGGTCTTCATGGAGTTGGTGCTTCAGTAGTTAATGCTTTAAGTGCTAATTTAAAAGTATGAATTAAAAGAGATGGCAAGCTTTATTTTCAAGAGTTTGTAGATGGTGGAAAAAAAATAGATGATCTAAAAGTTATAGACACAGTACCTGATTTTTCAACAGGTACTACCATTATGTTTAAACCAGATTTTACTATTATGGAAGTAAATGATTTTCGTTTAGATATTATTTTAGATCGACTCAAGCAGACTGCTTATCTTACAAAAAACTTAAAATTTATTGTCAAAGACCAACGAAATAATTTCGAAAAAGAATTCTTATTTGCTGGTGGAATAATTGATTATGTAAGTGAATTAACAAAAGGTTCTGAAAAAGTGCATGATAATATTATTTACTCAGAAGGTGAGATTTCAACCGATCAATATCACACAAAAGCTGAAATTGCTCTACAATATGTAAAAGAAGATCGTTCTGAAGTTCTAGCTTATACAAACAACATTTACAACCGTGAAGGTGGAACACACGAAACAGGATTGTTTGATGCTTTGTCCAGAATTTTAAATAACTATGCTTTAGAAAATAAATTTTTTAAATCAGATCAAGAAAAATTTTCTCGTGAAGACATTAAAGACGGAATGTATGTTGTTGTTTCAATTAAACATTCAAATCCAATTTTTGAAGGTCAAACTAAAGGAAAATTAAACAACAAAGAAGTTCGTTCTGTAGTTAACAAAATTTTTTCTGAAGTATTTGAAAGATTTTTAGCTGAAAATCCAGACCAAGCAAGAAAAATTATTGAGCGTAACTTGCTTTCACAAAAAGCAAGAAAAGCAGCTGAGTCAGCTCGTGAAGCGATTAAAAGAAAATCACCTTTTGAAATTAATTCATTACCAGGAAAATTAGCTGATTGTACTACAAAAGATGCACAAATTAGCGAACTTTACATAGTTGAGGGTAACTCAGCTGGTGGAAGCGCTAAAATGGGTCGTGATCGTCATTTTCAAGCTATATTGCCACTTAGAGGTAAAGTAATTAATTCACAAAAAACTAATTTTGAAAAAGTGCTTAAAAACGAAGAAATTCTCTCTTTAATTACCGCTTTTGGTACAGGTATTGGTGCAGAATTTAATATCAACAAAATCCGTTATTATAAAATCATCATTATGACCGATGCCGATTCTGATGGTTCACATATTAGAACTTTACTCTTGACTTTCTTATACAGATTTTTCAAACCATTAATTGAATACGGTTTTGTTTACATAGCACAACCTCCACTTTACAAAATTTCAGCAAATAAAAAAGTTGTTTATGCATATTCAGATAAGCAAAAAGAACAAATAATTGAACAAGAATTTTCAAATCAAAAAGTTAGCATTCAAAGATACAAAGGTCTTGGAGAGATGAATCCAGATCAACTCTGAGAAACCACTATGGACCCAAAAACAAGAAAAATGATTCAAGTACAAATTCAGGATGCAATTATTGCTTCACAAGTTTTTGAAGAATTAATGGGAACAGATGTAGCTCCTAGAAAATTATTTATTGAAGAAAATGCAAAATATGCAAAAAACCTAGACTTTTAGTATTATAATTCGAAATTACAACACGTTTTTGTTGTTGTAATTTTTTATTTTTTAAATCAATTAACAAATTTTATTATTTAAGGAAATATTATGAAAATATCAAAAAAATCTTTAATTATTTTATTAGCTTCAGCTAGTGCCATTACTATTAGTTCGCTTGCTATAGGACTAGGTGTAGGATTATCAAAACAAAAAGACAAATTTGCTAATTTAGGCTATCAATTAGAATATAGCAACAGACAAGCGCAAGACAATTTATATAGCATATTTGCAAAAGTCAAATTAGATTCTAAATACAAAAATCAAGTTGTTTTTGCAAAATTTGTAAATGATACTAGTTTAGACAAAATTGTTGCCGTTTCAGTGGATAATGAATCTAATGCTTTGGTAAAGTACCCAATAGTTGAAAGCGGATTTACTAGAGTAGTTTATTTATTAAGCGGACTTTATGTTGATAATCAAGCAAAAACATTAATTAAATCTTTTGAACCAGAAGTAAATCTAAAAAACATTATTTTTAAAGCAACAAATGCAGGAAATCAACTAATTTTTAATCCAATGCTTAGTGCTAATGAAAAGCTTAAATTAACTTTTAAAGACAAAAACAATGCAAAAGAAACAACTTTTGAAGCTTCTACTAATCAAGATGGAGTCATTAATATCGATTCTGAAAAAATTAATTTACAAGGAAATTATCAACTTGTATCCGCTGTTATAGCTAAAAATAATTATTCACTTGATTTTAATTCACAAGTTATCGAAATGAGTTTTTTCAAAAAATCAAATCCTGTAGTACCGACTAGCGATGTTATGATCAAAAATGATAAAGTAGCAATAATAAATAAAATTAACACTCTAGAACTTAGTGATCATAATTTAAAATTTGAAGCTAATATTAAAGATTTTTCACAACTTGCTTTAGATTATGAAGTAGTTTTAACACTAAAAAATCAAAATAAACCTGCAGAATTATTGAAATCAACAGCTAAAATAATGGATAATAAATTAGTGTTTACTTTTGATAATCTTACTTCTAATACAAGTTACCAAATTAGTAATATTTCTTACAAAAATGATTACACAGACAAAATTCTGCTAGATCCAAGCATAAACAAAACCTTTATAACTAATTCAAAACCACTAGATTTTGATTTTTCAAATTTTGCTTTAAAAATCAAGGATAATCACTACAAAGTAAATATTAAATTATCAAGTAAAGACAATCTTTTAGAAGCAAATCAAGCAGTAAATGTTGTTTTTACAAGCGAAGATAAAACTTTGGAACATCCAGCAAAAATAACACAAGATTCTACTAATGATTACAAAATTGAGCTTGAATTAGATAATTTACAACAAGATCAAATTTATAGCTTAGAGATGATTAAACTTGCTTTAAAACCAACAAAAGCATTAAAAAATCTAGGAAAAGCACAAGACAATGTTATCTACAATGCAAAAGATGATTTTGATAAAATCAGTTTTATTAATGAAAAATGACTAAATATTACATTAACAAGAGAAGTTGATCCAAAAACATTAACTGATAAACACTCATCTTACAAAATCAAGCTTAATTTTTCAAAAATTACTCCTACATACTTAAATCATAAAATAGCTTTAGAATACCAAAGTAAAAATAATGATTTAGCTACAACTTCTGAAGTAGAAATTAAAGATTCAAGCACTTTAGATTACACTTTGGATTTAAATAATTTAGTTGTTAATAAAGAATATGAACTAAAATTCTTGATTTTAAAAGATACTAATAACAAAGTTATAAAAATTACAACAAAAGATTTAAACTTAAATGATTCTTTAAAAATCTTGCAAACATTTTCTAATTTTCAAATAAAATCAAGAACAATTAACTCACTAAATGCTAGTGTTGATATCAATACAGATTTAAATAATTCAAAAGTGGATTTCAGTCAAAATAAACAAGTAAAAGTCTTTTACCAAGAAGTAAATAATTCATCAAACACACATCAAATAACTGGTACAATTAAAGATAACAACAACAACAATAAAAAACAACTGGATTTAACATTTAATAATCTAGAATTGAATAAAAAATATAAAATTACTAAACTAGAAGTTACTAATTCAGCTAATGATGCACACAATAATATTGTTTTTAATTTGTTTACCCCTTGAGAACTTGAAAATCAGTTTGAAGTTAGCTCAATTTCAGATTTGAATTTAAAAACAGGACAACTAGATTTTCAAATCAACACTAACATTGATTTAACTAATAGTAAATACAAATTAATGTTAAAAAATCAAAACAATCAACAAGTTAAAGAGATAGTTACAAACCAAAAAGATAGTATAACTTTTAATAAACAAACTAATATAATAAGTGTGAAATTATCTTCAATTTTTAACCAAGAAGGAAAATACTTAATAGAAAAATTATTAATAGCAAATAATAATAATAATAATTTTACAAACGCAAAAGAAATTTCACTTTCAAATAAAAACAAAATTTTAGATATTCAAGCATTAGACAATATTGCATCTAAAGTAAAACAACAACTTGAAAAACTCTCAGATAAATCAATTCCATCTTTAGTAAATGTACAAACAGTTTCAAATTTAGTAGATGAAAAATACAAAAATCTTTTGCAATTTAGTGAATTTCAAAATGTTAATAATCAAAATGGTTCTTTGAAATTAAAATATAATATTGAATATTTAGCTAACACAAGATATTTTGATATTTCTTGAAGCAATCTTAATAAAATTATTGATGATAAAGAATTAAATAAACACTGGATTGCTGATGCAACTCAATACGGTAGTTGATGATTGCAATATTACAAACCTGAAAATGTTTTTGCAAATGGTTATTACTGATTTGCTTGACCTGGATCTGCAGATATAAAATTTTATGTAAAACCAAGATCTCAAAATCATAATTTTGTAGGTCAAATTAAACTCAAATTTAAAAATCATCCAGATTATTTCTGACCAGCAAAAGCAGGAGCAGATAAATACATTAAAGATCCTTTTATAGTAAATGTAACTAATAAAAACGGAACTACAACCAAGTTAAGTATCAAACAACAACCAATTCTATCCAGAGATAAATCTATGGTGACTTATACTTTTGATGTAAATGATTATATTAAAAATATTGAAATTGTTTTCCCAAATGCTCATAATGTAGCTTATGTAAGTATTTTTGATATTTTCTTAACTACTACACAAAAAGATAATGTATAAAATAGAAAATATCAGTATTAAAAACAAATTACAATCTATTAAATACAACATTTAGATTTAAAACAACTACAATAAGAGAAATTGTTTATTAAAAATGTTTTAAATCTAGTAAACAAGTTTGAAATATTGCTTATTATAAGTTATATAAGGACCAAAGCTTTTTAAAACTACTTTAAAAACGGAATTGAGATATGTTAAAAAACAAAAGTAAATCTAACATAGCAAGAAATTAAAGACTTTTGAAGCAGTATTAAAGGTGTTAAAAATTAAGCTTTGTGTTAATATATTTAACTAAACAAAATTAGTGAATAATTTTGAAAACACAAAGAAAAAAGAAGTATTTTCAACAAAAAAACCATCTAAAAATTAGATGGTTTTTTTGTTATTAATAAATGTTTAGTTTTGCTCAATGTGAGTTTTTTAAGTAATGATTAATTCTTAAACTATGGTGATTAATTCTTTCTAAAGATCTTAATACACGACTGTAATCAAAGTCAAGTTCTAATTGAGTTTTTCCTGAACTGGTTTTTAATTTAGCAACATTTTCTTTTGCATATTTAAATGAAAGTTCATCAAAATCGTGACTCATTTCTTCTATGTGTTTACTTTTTTCTTTTTTAAAATACTTAATTTGATCAAGAGAACTTTTTAAAATAGCTTTGTTCATTTTAAGTAATTTAGCAATGTCATCAATTACTTCTTGACTTATTAAAAATTGAGTTTTATTTTTTGGATTATAAACTTTGTCAAGTTCAGCAATAATTTCACTTCCAATATCAAGAATTTTTTCAAGAGATCTAGAAGATAAAATTAAAGACATATGAATTTCAGATTGTTGATTGCTTAGTTGTTGTTGCCCTAATTCTATTAAGTAAAAATAGAGTTTTTTTCTTGCATTGTCAACAACTTCTTCTAGTTGATTATATTGTTCTTTAATTTTATTACTTCTTTTTTTGGTTAGTTCTTCCATTTTTTCAAGTCCATCAAAAACCATTTTGCCCATAGACATTAAAGCTTGTTTTCCTTGTTCAAGAGCTAAAAATGTATTTGTTTTAATTAGTTCTTTAGAAAGAATAAATCCAAATTTTTTCTCAAAATGGTCATCTTTGATGAGCCAATTTAAAATTTTGACAATGTATCCAATTAAGAAAATATAAATAAAAACTAAAATAGTATTAAAAAGTAAGTGAGCCATAGAAAGCTGAAGTGATGCGGCTTTTAGTGATAAAGGAATTATTAATTCAATTAGTTTACTGTAGTATCCAATAATAGTTAAAATAATTATTGAAATTGATAAGTTGGTAAATCCTCAAACAAGTGCAATTTTTTTAGAGTTTGAGTTTTTTGTTGTAAATGAAACTATAAATCCTGTTATTGTAGTTCCAACATTAGCTCCAAAAACTAAACCAATAGCTGCAGGTAAATTTAAAACTTGTGGATTTGGAATTTCTCATAATCCGGCGCTATTATAAAATTGTCCTTCATAAATACTTTGATATAAAGTAACAGTTGCTGAAGAAGATTGCATTATCCCTGTTAGTGCAAATGAGAAGAAAAATGAAGCTCACGCATTTTTGCCAACTACTTTAACAAATTCTTTAAATTGTTCTTGTTTTACAATTACTTTTGAACCAGCACTTAATAGTTTTAAAGATAAAAATATTAAACCAATAGCAAAAATAATGTAAAAAATGTTAGAAATTTTTTCTTTTTTTATTAGAAGATAGCCAAAGACACCAACTACTAGTAATAAAACAAAATATTCCGTAAAAGCAAATTTTGCCTGAAATGAGACAATTAAGGAAGTGGTAGCGGTTCCAATATTTGTTCCTAATAAAAAAGCAATAGCTCCTCTTAATTTTATTATACCAGCAGCTAAAAGCCCCATAATTAGAGCCATCGAACCATCAGAGGATTGAATAAGTGTGGTAAAAATTATACCAAACATCATTGCAACAAATCTGTTTTCTGAGATTTTAAAAATATGTTTTTTAAACTTAGGACCACTAACTTGTTTTAGTGATGTTGATAAAATTTTGGCTGAAAATATAAACAAACCTAATCCAGCTAGGCCAAAAATAATTGCAGATGCTCATGTATCAAATAACATTAATTTTTATAAATATAAAATTATATTTATGTTTTCGCTCCTTTTGAACATAAGTTCTTATTATAAAAAAATGTATTTTTGTAAAAAACAAAGATTTTTTAAGATTGATTATTAATTTGTGTTGTTATTAACTGAGGAATTTTCTTGATTTTGTTTAATTTTTTCTTTAACTAAACTTTCTTCGTATTTATTAATTTCTGCTTGGAAATCAATTCCGATAAAACCCTTTACATTAATTCTCCTTTGTGCAAATAAAATCTTTGGATTTTTCTTTATTTGTGAAATAGGTTCTGAATAAAGTCCAGAATAAGAAAATCTAGAATCATCTGGATAGTTGATTCCATTTTCTGGATCTTGAATTCAATATAATTTAAAAATTATATTTTTTAATTCGTGATTTTGATCATCTGCTATTGTATCTTTGTCAAATTCAAAACTAGCTCTTAATTGAACTCTAAATTGTTGATTTTGCTTAACTTTTTTATCAGCATCAAAGTTATAAACTTCTTTTTCTTTTGTAACTGTAAATTTATCTAGTTGTGCTAATAAGTCTTTTTTTCTTTGAAAATTAGCATCAAAAACTAATGGAACTAATTTAGAGTAATCAATATTTCATCAAAAAGTTCCTAAAGATCCAACAGATTGTTCAACTTTAGGATCTTGGTTTCAACCAAATATTCTAGAAAATAAGTTATATTTTTTGAAAAATGGATTATTTATGTAGAATCCATCTCCATATTTTAAGTATCAAATATTATTTTTAGCTTGATTTTCTTTTCACTTTGCTAAAAAATCACTTGCTTTTAGTTCGGAAATACCATGATAATTGTATCCATATAGAACATCGTTATTATTTTCATCTTTTATAGTAGGATTTGGTTCTTTTGAATTTGGAACTATATCCTTGTTTCTTATTCCTTTTTCAAAAATATTTTGCTGTTCTAATTGTTTTAAATAATAGTATAAAGAATAATCTAATAAATTTATATATAAGTCTTTTCCTTGATTATCTTTTACTTTAACTACATCTTCTCCTTCAATAAATAAAGGAATTTGTATTATTTGATCAAGAAGTTTTTGCTTTGTTAGATTATTTTCGAGTTCTAAAACTTCAGAATTTTGATTATTTTGACAAGAAAAAAGAAGAGCACCTGTGGTTATTGCACCTGTGCTAGCTAACAAAATTTTTAATTTTTTGAAAAACATTAAAATATTTTACTAAAAATTAAAATATTTTTATTAATTAAAATATTTAAATTTTTAAAAATTCTTTAATTTGCTTTACTTTATTTAGTCTTTCTCAAGGAAGATCAATATCATTTCTTCCAAAATGTCCATAAGTTGCTGTTTGTTTATAAATAGGTTTTCTAAGTTCTAAATCTTCTACAAAACCTTTGACACTTGTGTTAAAGACATTTTTAATACATTGAACTATTTGTTCTTCACTAAATTTTCCAGCTTGAATTTGCTCAACAGAAATAGAGATTGGCTCAGCAATTCCGATTGCAAAAGAGAGTTGAATTTCTAGTTCTTTTGCAACTCCTGCAGCTACTAAATTTTTAGCTATTCATCTTGCAAAATAAGCTCCTGAACGATCTACTTTTGTATAGTCTTTTCCACTAAAAGCACCACCACCGTGATGTGCTCTATCTCCATAAGAATCAACTATTATTTTTCTTCCTGTAAGACCTGTATCACCAATGGTTCCACCGATAACAAATTGACCACCTGGATTGATTATTGTTTCAAAATCAAGGTTCAAACCATAATCTTGTGCTATTTTTTGCATTATGTCTTTGTGAATAAATTGTTTAAATTTTTTATCATCAATTTTTGCTTCGTGTTGAACAGACATTATCATTTTTACAATTTTTGGTTGTTCCCAGTTACTAAAATCTACTTCTACTTGTGATTTCATATCAGCTTTTGCATAAGGAAATTTTTTCTTCGATCTTAATTCTTCTGCATATTTAGTTAAAGCATGGGCAAGTGAAGCAGATAAAGGATAAAAGTTTTTAGTTTCTGAACAAGCATAACCATAAACCACCCCTTGGTCTCCAGCTCCTAATGTATCTGATTTGTCAACTTTTTTTGCAATATCAGCACTTTGAGTATTAACATTTGAAATAATAGTAAAATCGTTTTCGTTATATCCAATAGCAAAAACAACTTTTCAAGCTGTTTTTACAACATCAACATATGCTTTTGTGGAAACTTCACCACCAATTATTATTAATCTATTAGAGGCCATTACTTCAACAGCAACTCTAGCGTTTGGATCTTTTGCTAAAATAGCATCTAGTATACTATCACTTATTTGATCACAAATTTTATCTGGATGTCCTTTTCCAACAGATTCAGACACAGATAAATGTCTTCTTTTTAACATTAACATTAAAAATTGTTTCTCCTTGTGTTTTTGTTGTGAATTTGCTAATTTCTATAATTGATTTTTGGCTTAGCTCTTACACACGCAATTGTTATAATTATACATATTTACTTTATTTTATAAATAATTTTAAAAGGTGATTAAATGAAGTTAGTTGCACTAAATGATTTACAAATTAGTTTAAATAATTTTAGACACAATGATCTTAATTTTTTAAAAGAAAATATTTTTGAAGAAATTAAAAAAGATAACATTTTTTACAATGATTATTTAGAATTACAACAAATATAAAAACAATGGGATTTTTTGGTTATAGACTAGATTATTTTGATGTTACAAATTTAAAGTTTTTTAATACTTTTAAAAAGCTTGTTTTTTCTATTTTAATTCATGGATATGATGAAAGATTTAGCAAAATTATTGTTTTAAATCAAGGAACTAAGCATATTGTTTTAAAAGGTAACCGTGTTGTTGCTACTTTAAAATTACTTTATAAAAATCAAATTTTTAAAAAATTAATCAAAAATATGATTATAGATACTAAGGTAAAAAATGAAATTTTTAAATTTTTAAACGAAATTGATGTTCATACTAAAAAGTATCATTTTTCCTTTAAAAATATAGAAAATATTAATGTACTTTCTTGTTTGAAAACTGAAGAAATTATTTTACTTTTAAAAGAAAATATTGAACAAAAAACAGATTGTGTTTTAAATTTAAATTATGGTAAAAAAATTTTAGACATTTACAATATTTTAACTACAAATAAGATCATAACTTATGAGCAATTATTAGAAAATAAACAAGTTCAAGATAATATTTTTCATCTTTTAGGTATTAAAGAGGATCAAATTTGAACTTTATATTTAGACTTTATTTTTATAGAAAATATTTTAAAAATTCATTATGAAAATCAAGATGATATTTTAGAAATTTTAATTAATAAAAACGTTGAAGTCTTAAGTATAAAAAATGCAAAAAAAATTTTAAACAAACTAATAACAAAATCAAATTTTGAAGCTAATTTAGAGCAAATATTTAATGTTGAATATGATTTAATTCAAAATAAATTAGTTAATAATTGTGAGCTTGAAATAGAAATTGAAAATATTTATAACTTATTATTTAAATTATTTAAAGCAAATGAACAAATTTTCCCAATTAGTGACAATTTTATTAAAAAATTTGCACATTATTTAGGACCAAGACATAATAAAAATTCAAATTGAATTAACATAGGTCAACAAAAATTAAAAAAATGTGAAGAACTAAATTATGACTTTGAAATAAGAGAAAAGTTTTTGCAAAAATTTGAGAGTTTTTTTGATTGAAGTATATCTGAAGTTGAAATTCAGTGCCAATTTAAACATATTTGAAGCTTTTCTTTAATTATGGAGCAGCTCAAGATAAGTAGTGAACATACATATTTTTTAATTCATTAAGTGTTGGAATTCGTGCATTGTATGAATATTTAAATGAAATAATTTTAGTTAGATTTTTAATTTTATACAAAGATGATGTAGAAAAATTTGAGAATTTAATTAATTTAATTATTTTACCAAATACTAATATTGACTTTAAAAATCAAGAAATTAGATATATCTATTTAACCAAAGTTTTAAAAGTTTTTATGTTTAACAAAAAATATAATCACAATGGAATAGATAGATTAAAAAGTTGAAGTCTTTATAAAAATAAAATTAAAACTTCAAATTTGTATGTACAAGCTTTTCATTCAGTTATTAAAAAAGAAGAAACTAATAATTTAAACTTCTATGATTTTAGTCAGTGATATTTTAGTTCTAAAGATTTGTGAAATTTTCATATTCACTCATTTAAAAGTTTTGATTTTATAGAACAAGATTCATCTAATTCTATAGAACAAAAATATAAAAATATAAGAGCAAAAGCAAAGGAATTTGAAGTATTGTTATCAAACATAGATTTCAATGTTATTCAAAATTTCACCCGTGAAATTGCTTCTTTTGCTAGTGTTTTTTTGAAATATATTGAAGATTAATTCCATAAATTGATTTGGTATTTTCACTTCAGACATTTATTTTTTTATCTTTTGCTTCATTTTGAAGATTTTTGTAGTCAGTATAAAGCTCTTTATGATTTGGATAATAGTATTTTTTCTTTGGTTTATCTACTTGAAAATATCTTAAAACAGCTAAACCATTTTTTAATAATTCAGAAGCTAAATCTTGTTTTTGAATTCTAACTTTAGCCACATATCTATCATATGGATCTTTTTCAACAATAGTTGCATAAGCCAAATTGCTTCATTTTTGAAGTAAATTAGCACTGAATTCTTTAGCTTTACGAGCATAGTAATTTGCTCTTTTTATATTAATAAATCTTGTGTTATTTTTTGGCTCAATTTCTGGAGTATCCACACCAAATAATCTAATTTTATTATCAAAAATATCTTTAAAAGTATCTCCGTCATAATTGCTTTTGATTTTAAAAAGATAGCTGTAACTAACTTGTAAACGAGTCGTTTTTTTAACAATAATTGTTTGTTCGGGTAGTTCTAATTTAGATAGTAATTCTTTTTCATTTTTAATGTTGTCAAGTACAAGGTTATTATTTGGTTGACAAGAAATAAAAGTTGTAGCTAATGTAGAAAAAAGAAGTAAAAAGAAGACTTTTCAGTGTTTAAGAATAATTTTTTAACATCTTTTCAATTTTTCTTTTTTCTTCTTTAGCTTTTTCGCTTTGACGTTTGTCGTATTTAGTTTTACCTTTTGCAAGTGCTAATTCTAGTTTAATTTTTCCTTGCTTTCAGTACAAGGATAAAGGGATTAAAGTAAGTCTATTTGTAGTTTTTTTAAAATGAATTTTTTTCAATTCACTTTT
This sequence comes from Xerus rutilus, assembly GCA_028644305.1. NCBI lineage: Eukaryota > Metazoa > Chordata > Mammalia > Rodentia > Sciuridae > Xerus > Xerus rutilus. Next base: position 29,320 of record JAQQSJ010000023.1, read on the forward strand.
GTGCATAAGGAGTTTTCTTGTTCTTTGTTCATCACCTTTAACTGCCATGTATAAAGAAATATGTGCATTTGATCAATAAAGTTCTAAATCTTTAAAATAAGCAAAAGAATTTTTTAAATTCACTTTATTTGCTCTAATGGATTTTACTTCTCAACCCATTAAACTAATACCTGCTTCAAAAGTCTCTAAAATTTCATAATCATAGTATGCAACTTTATTTTTTGCTATTATTTTCATTATTTTAGCCTTTCTATATATTAAAAAAGTAGAATTACTATAAAATTATTTATTACTAATATTTTCATAATTTTTTTATCAAATTTAAAAAAAGTAAAAAAATATGAATTATTAAAGAAATTATAAAGATAAGTTACTAAAATAAAGGAAAAATAATGAAAAAAAATAAAGATTTAATTAAAGAAACAATTCAACATCTTGAGTTTGACAAGCTAAAAGAAATTGATATTAACAAAGGACTTACAAAACAACAAGTACTTGAACATCAAACAAAATATGGACAAAATATAATTCCAGAAAAAAAGCCAAAATCCTTATTCTGAAATATTATTGATCAACTAAAAGATCCTTTAGTTTTAATTTTGTTAATTGTTGTTATTATTTCTTTTTCAATTACTCTTTATTCTTATGTTCATAATTTATTAGAACCTAAAGAACAAGTTGTTGCTTTTGCTGAACCTTTAGTTATCTTGCTTATTATTTTTTTAAATGTTTTTTTCAAATTAATGCAAGAAATAAAAACTAAAAAAGCCATTTCTTCGTTAAAAAAAATGAATTCATCAGTTGTTAAAACTCTTCGAGATGGCCAAGAAGTTGTAATTGATACAAGTCAAATAGTAGCTGGTGATATTTTGCTTTTAGAACTTGGAAATGTTGTGCCAGCTGATGGTGTTGTAATTGAACAATCAAAATTAAAAGTACAAGAAGCTATATTAACAGGTGAGTCAGAATCAGTTTATAAAAAGAATTTTTCTTTTAAAGATAAAAACGAATTTGAACAAGATCAATACTTTTTGTTTTCTGGTTCAACTATTAGTTCAGGAAAAACAAAGCTTTTAGTAAGTGCAATTGGATCTGATACAAAATTAGGAAAAATTGCTTCATTAATATCAAATACAACCGAAGCATTATCACCTTTACAACAAAAAATTCTTAAATTTTCAAAATTTATCGGATTTTTTGCAGCTATTGTTAGCTTATTTTTTTTCTTTTTATTTATTTTTATAAAAGAGCAAGGTAATTTTGATGCTTGACAAAAAGCTTTAATTATTTCTCTTACTATAGCTATTGGAGTAATTCCAGAAGGTTTAGTTCCTTTAGTAACTATTAGTTTAATTATTGGAGTTAAAAAATTAGCGAAAGAAAAAGCCTTGGTAAAGGATATTTCTTCAATTGAAACTTTAGGTAATATTTCAGTAATTTGTACTGATAAAACAGGAACATTGACTGAAAATAAAATGAAATTAATAGATACTTTTATTTATCAATTAAGTCAGCAACAATTTTGAACATATGCAAGTTTATGTACAGATGCTGTTTATGATTTAAATAATTTAGAAAATAAATCAATTGGAGATCCTGAAGAACTTTTGATTTTAGAAGAATCTCAAAAGTTAAATATTAATAAAAATAACTTTTTAAAAAGTAATCCAAGAATTTTTGAAATACCTTTTAATTCACAAAGAAAAATGATGTCAGTTATTAATAAAATTGAACAAAAAAATATATTAATAGCAAAAGGTGCGCCTGAAATTATTCTAAAAAAATCAGTTAATGTTACTTCACAAATTTTAGAAGTATATGAAAACTTTAATAAAAAAGGTTATCGAATTTTTGCACTTGCTTATAAAGAAATTTCAACTGAAATTGAACAAAAACACTTTGAACATGAAGAAAATAATTTAACTTTTGCTGGTTTAATTATTATGCAAGACAATCCAAGAAAAGGAATCAAAGAAGTAATTGAAAAACTCAAAAATGCTAATATTAAAACAGTTATGATCACAGGTGATCATCCAACAACAGCAAGTGCTATTGCTCAACAAATTAGTTTAATTGATTCAGAACAACAAAGTCTTTCTAAAACTCAATGAGATCAATTAAATGAAGAAAAATGAAGCAAAAATGTTGAAAATTATTTAGTTTATTCAAGAACTACTCCAGAAGATAAAATCAAAATCGTATCTGCTTTACAAGATAAAAAGCACATTGTTGCAATGCTTGGAGATGGAGTAAATGATGCTCCTGCACTTAAAAAATCCAATGTTGGATTTGCTATGGGAATTACAGGAACTGATGTGACAAAACAAGTTTCAAATGTAATTTTAGCTGATGATAATTTTGCAACTACTTATAAAGCAATTAAAAATGGAAGAAATGTTATTAATAACATCAAAATTTTGTTTATTTATCTCTTAATTGCGAATTTATGTGCATTGTTAATATCTTTTTTTGGTTTATTTATTTTTAAAAATAATGTTTTTTCAGCTTTACAAATTCTTTGAATTAATGTTGTTTCTGAAACATTAGGTGGTATTGCGATTGGATTATCAAATATTTCAAAATCAGTAATGAATAAAACATTTTTAGAAAATAATAGATCATTGTTTAATAAAGAAATTATTTTGAAAACTTTAATTCTTTCATTTTTTAATACAATAATCACTTTGTTAAGTTATTTTTGAGCACAAAATTTAGTTGCAAATGCAGGTTTAACTTTTGAAGATAAAAGTGTATTTGCTTCTTCGGTAGCATTTATTACTATTTCGATTTCACTTGCAATTAATAGTTTTATTCTAGTTATTCCAAAACCATTAATGCTTGAAAAATGAAGCAAAACTAAATATTTAATATCTGGTTTTTTATTAAGTGTTTTATCCATAATTTTTATTTGTTTTACACCAGGAGTTAATGAAGTATTTCATATTAATTTTTATTTTGATTTGTTAAATAACTCAGATAATATAACAACAAAAGCAATTGTGTTTTCCTTTTTTTTAGGTTTTTTAATTTTTATAGTTGATCAAATTTGAAAATTTGCAGTTTTTATTTATGGAAAAGAGAAAAAAAGTTAGTATAATTTAATACTAATAAATATTTAAATTTTTTAAAGTCAAAACTATAATTTCAAAATCTCAAAGGATTATTATGAAAAAACGTTCAATTTCAATTTTACTTGGAAGTTTAAGTGCTAGTGTGCCGATTGTTTCTTTTGTTTCTTGTTCGGAAGAAGAAGTTTCAAAAATAAGTTTAGTGAATTTGGATTCCAATTCTTTAACAATCAACTTTGACAATATTAAGCTTGAAAACAAAGATAAAACTCCAACAAAGGAAGATATTCAAGCTCTTTATAAATTTCAGCTCAAAAAAGAAAAGGATCAAGACTTTAAAACAGTAACTCCAACAATAAGTTTGATAAATCCAATTAGCTTGGCTACTTCAAATAAAACTTCTAGTTTATCTTTAACTATCTCTGGACTTGAAAAAAATACAAAATATGCTTTTAGAGTTTTAAAAGGTGATGACATTGTGTTATTACCTGCAGAATTACAAACTTTTACAACTAAACCAGCACCTGAACTAAGTAGTATAAACGGTAATATTTTAGCTTCTGACAATACAACCATCAAGTTTTTATGAGTTGATTTAAATCCAGAAGAATTTAAGAACGAAAACAACACTTTATTTTCACTTACATACAAACAAATTTCTGATAACGGTCTTCCTTTAAGTTCTTCTCCTGAACTTATTGCTCAAACAAAAATTAGTTTTCAAGAAAAACAAAATACACAACAAACAACTGCAAATCAAACACAAAACCAAACCAGCCAAGCAAATTCAAACCAAGCAAATAATAACAATATCACAACAGCACAAGAGACTCAAAATGTTTCTAGAATGCCATATTTACTCTTTAAATTACAAAATTTAAAACCAAAATCTGAATACATAATTACAAAAATTTCAAAAGAAAATTCTGCTTTGACAAATAATGCTTCCCAATCTGCTAATGCAACTGCAAACTCAAGCGAAAGTAAAAATCAAATGGATTTAACATTTGAAAAAAACCTACTTCCTTTTAGTTTTTCTACTAAACCAGAAATTGAAAATGTGCAATTATTTAGTTTAGGAAACATTAACGCAGATGGACAAACTTCTGATTTTGAATTTAAAGTAAGTTTTGCAAAAGAAATACAAGATTTTTCTAAAACTAATTATGAAATTTTCCTTCAAGTTTTCACAGCAAAAGATGAAAGTCAAAATCCAACTCCAGAAGATCAAAAAATTTATGTAGCTAGAGCTGAAAGTCCTGTAGTTACAAAAAATGCAGCTGGACAAGATGAAACAAGTAAATTTGACTATATTTTTAAAGCACAATTACCAAGAGGAAAATTCTTTAAAGTTATAAAAGCTACAAATAATAACCAAGCTGTTACCATTTCAGATGCAATTTTAGAAGTAAATTCAGATAGTTTGGAGAATAAATAATAATGAAAACTTTATCATTTGATGTAGTAATAATAGGTTCAGGAATAGTTGGAAGTGCAATTGCTTATGAACTTTCTAAATATAAAATTAAGTTAGCTGTTTTGGAAAAAAATCCTTCATTTGCAAATGAAACTACAGCAACTAATTCAGGAATTATCCATTGTGGTTTTGATGCAGAACCTAACACTTTAAAAGCAAAATTAAATGTTATTGGAAACAAATTATGACAAGAAAAAATCTTTCCAAAAGTTAAATTTCCAAGAAAACAATCTGATTCTGTTGTTATAGCATTTGATGATGAAGAAAGAGCAGAATTATTACATTTATACAACAAAGGAATTCAAAATAATTTAAATCCAAAATCACTTAAAATTCTAGATGAAAAAGCAACTAAAAAACTTTATCATAATTTAAATCCTTTAGTTGTTTCTTCACTAGTTTGTACAAATTCTTGAATAATTGATTCAAAAAAAGCATCCTTAGCCTTTTTACAAATTGCTAAAAACAACGATGCGCACTTATTTGAAAATACAAAAGTTGAAAATATAGAATTTAAAAATAATGTCTTTTTTATTCAAACAAACAATCCAGATTTTGAATTTAAAACAAAAGTTGTTATTAATGCAGCTGGAACTTTTGCAGATGAAATTTCAAAATTAGCGGGTTATCCAGAATTTGAACAAAGATTTTTAAGAGGTCAATATTTAATTCTTTCGCCTTTAAACAACGTTGATGCTAAATCTATTTTCTTTATGACTCCAACTAAATATGGTAAAGGAGTAATTGTAACTACAAAACTTAATGGTAATATTATGGTTGGACCAACTGCTGAAGAACACAATCAAAGAGATGAAGCTAAATCTGTGGATTTAAAACTAGCTAAAAACATTCAAGAAATAGGTCATAAAATCTTCCCTGATTTAAATTTTTCAAATATTATTACTACTTATGCAGCTTCACGTTCAATAGATGTTGCAACTTCAGATTTTATAATTAAAGCAACTGATAAAAACCCTTGCTTTATTAATGTTGCAGGTATGCAATCGCCAGCAATTTCTTCAGCTCCTGCTATTGCAAAAGAAGTTAAAAAACTAGTTCTAAAAGCAAAACTTACATTATCACCAAAAGAGAATTTCAAAGACAAAGCAGAAATTTTATAATAAAAAGAAGTAAATTTTATTTTACTTCTTTTTTATTTTTTATTTTATGTAAAATAATAATATGAAAAAAGAAGAGTTTATAACATATAGACATTATTATAATTTTTATACCAGCCAACCATATTTTATTTGACATAAATTAGATTCTAATACACTAGAAATTCAAGAATATGATGAAGAAAGTGAAGAAAATGAAAAAGGAATTTGAAATTTTAGTTCACTTGAAGATTTAGATGATCCAGAGTTAGAAAAACTTGATTTTTTTAAGATTAATATAAATGTTTTTAGTCAGTATCCTTGATTTTTTCAACAATATATCGAAAAAGAGTACAAGGATAAAAAAATCTACACAATCAAATCCAAATCAACAATTGATAAAATACAAGAAACACAAAGAATTTTGCAATCAGATGAATATGATATTATTTTATTTCCAGTTTTTGAATATAGAAATTGCATTGCAAGACCAGATATTCTTTTTATCAAAGAGAAAAAAATTTCTTCACTCAAACTTAGTACTTCTACAAAAAGAGTTGATTTATTAAAAGCTCATTGACAATTTTGAATAGTAAAAAGTGCTTTATATGATGTTTTTAAATTAGAAGACATTAGTATTTTTTTGCTCGATATTAATCAAGAAATGAAGAAAAATGAAGTACTTTTTAAAGAGGTTGTAAATATAAATGTTAATAAATCAGCAAAAACAACAACAAACAAAGAAGATTTTGAAGCTAAAAAAATTAGCAAACAACAAGGAATGAGTACTGAAGAATTTGAACAAAATCCAACTTGATTAAAATTATCTAATTTTGTAAAAGACAATATGATTCCAACAATTAAAGGAAAAAAACAAAAAACAATTGTTTCAGCGGGCTATTTTTTAGAAATCAATGATGCAATTGATGAAATTATCAAAGCAAAACAGGTAATATCAATTAAACCAGTTAGTGAATTAGATGATGGTTTGTTTCAAAAAAGTCCATTTTTTGTTGATATTGTCAAAGAATTAAATAGCGATTTATCAGGTTTTAGTGGACTTTTTCTTTCAGCTAAAAAAATCATAAAATGTATAGAAAATGAAGAATTTTTGCACGAAATAAAACAAAGTGATGATTATAAATTCTTCAATGAAAAAAACAAAATAGAAATTAATACAGAAAAACAAGAAGCATTACATTCGTATATTCAAAAGTTTTTACAAAAAGATGCAAGGATAATATGATTTGATTTTGAATCTATTTCCTTGCCTTTTCCAAGCATTGATTATACTTTGCCTTATCAGCAAATTGTTTTTCAAGTTTCAATTATTTCTACTATTAATGAAGAAAAAATTCAACAAAGTTTTGATGAAGTTAATTTAGTTTATGATCCTTTAACTTATCATTGAACTAATTTTGTAGATATAATAAAAAGAATTTATTCAGATAAAGCAGATTATTATGTTGTTTTTAACAAAGCATATGAAATAACTAGATTAAATGAGATGTTAGTAATTTTAAAAAAATATCATGATTTAGGTGATGCTCGAGCTAATTATTATCAATGTAAAGAATTTGTAAAACATATCACTGATAACATTATTGATTTACAAGATCCTTTTAGATTTAAATGAATAAAAGTTTCTGATCTTAAAGGTTATTATTCAATTAAGAAAATTGAAAAATTTATTACTCAATATGATTATAAAACCAAAGAAAGAATTATTCCTTACAAAGAATTAGAAGTACAAAACGGAATGCAAGCTATGAATCAAGGAACTTTTAGATATTTAAAAAAAATTGGTGATGTGGCTTGAAAAGAAGTAAAACATAATTTGCAAAAATATTGTCAAAATGACGTTTTAGCAATGTTGATGGTTTGACATTTTATAAAATTAGTACTAAAAATTAATTAGTTGTTAAAAAATAGAAAAAAATTAGTACAAATTAAAGTAAAATTAAGATGTATATATATTTATATATAGTACACAATTAATTTTTTTAAGTAGCAAATATGAAAATCAAAATTTTAGAAAAATTTAAAGCATTTACTTGACAGCAAATAGTAGCTTTAATAATATTGGCTGCAGCAGATGTTTTTGTTATTGCTGCGCCTTATTATATTAAAAATATCGTTCCTAATTTACATATTTATTTAGGAATACATGAAGATGATGTAGCTAGATTAACAGCAATTATTGGTTGGGTTACTTTAGCTACACAACTTCCTGGAGGTTTTTTAGCTAATAGATTTAGCTCGCGTAAACTTTTATTTTTAGCTGTTCTATCCACAGGAATTTTAACGTTCTGATTTGGAGCAATAATTCTCAAACACAAAGACATTGGATATCAATCAGCAATGGCACAATATTCAGTAGTCTTTGGATTATGAGGAATTAATTCAACATTAATCTTCTGAACTCCTTTATGAAAACTTGTTTCTCAGCAAACTACAAAGGAAAATCAAGGATTAGCATATGGAATTCAAGGAACAGCGAATGGGATAATTGGTTTTATTTTTGTCTTTGTAATTGGACTTATTATTACTACAGTTTGATACAATGATAAATCCACAACCAATTCAACAGTTCCGTTTTCTGTTTATGCGTTTTTAATAGCAACATTTTTAGTAATTACTTCATTTTTGGTTCTATTTTTAGTAAAAGAAAAACCACTTGATAAATCTCAAATTACTAAAATTAGCTGAGAAAAATTTAAAGCTAGCCTTTTACAAGTTTGAACTTCATTAAAAAATTGAAAACTCTGAATGTTGTCAATTTTTGTAATGGGAATGTATACTTTCCAATCAGTTTTTGCTTATTATTTAATACAAATGCTTCAAAACGCTTTCTTAGCCCCTGTAGTTCTAGTAACAATTTTAGGTGGAGTTAGAACTTATGCACTAAGATTTGCAGTTAGTTCATACATTGGATATTTAGCTGACAAATTTAAAAGCTATATTTTATTTCTAATTTTTGCTTCTGTAATTGGTCTTTTACTTGTTTTAATTATCATTTTACTTGCTTTTATAAGTTCAAATTATTCAACAGTTGTTATTGTTTTATCATCAATTTTATTTTTATTAGTTGGTGTTTTATCTTGAGCAATGGTAACACTAAGATATTCACAAGTTGGTGAAATTGAAATAGGAAAAAATAATTATGCATCATCAGTTGGAATTCTTTCATTTATAGGATTTTCAACAGATGCTTGATTGTATGAAATTACCGGAGCAGTTGGTAAAGCATATACTGATCCAGGGCATTCAAATACTAATGTAACCGGATATCAAATTATTTTAGCAATTACATTAGGTATAACTCTACTTGGAGTATTATGTGCTTTAGTGGTATTTATAGCTAATACAATCGAAATGAAAAAATCAGGAAAAACAAACTACAGATGAAGGGAGTTACATAATGCCTAAATCAACACAATTACTTTTAGCACATAGAGGATTTTCAGCTATTGCGCCTGAAAATACAAAATTAGCTTTTGATTTAGCTTATGAATTTTGCTTTGACGGAGTTGAATTAGACGTTCACTTATCTAAAGACAAACGTTTGGTGGTAATTCATGATGAAAATACAAAAAGAACATCATTAAGAAGCAAAGAAATATCTGATAGTACTTTTCATGAATTAGAACAAGAAGATGTTGCAGCTTTCTTCAAAGTTAAAACTAGAGTACAAAAAATTCTTTCTTTAGAAGAATTTTTAGACCTTTACTTAGAAAAATTTTCAGTTATTAACATTGAAATTAAAACAGATCAAAAAGAATACAAAGGAATAGAAGGTTTAATTCATAAATTAGTTTCAAAATATGATTCAAAATTAGTTGAAAAAATTATTTTTTCTTCATTTAACTTTGAATCTTTACAAAAAATTTATGATTTAAATCCAAATTACAATTTAGGCTTTTTATTTTGGACTAAAACTCAATTAACTAAAGTTGAAAAAGAAAGAATTGTGAAAATCTGTAAATATCTTCACCCTTGAACAAAAATGTATTTAAAAGAAGCAAAATTAATTAATTCTTTTAAACTTCCACTTAATTTATGAACTTCTTCTCCAAATGAATTTGAACTATTTAAAAATGATAAAAAAGTTTACTCTCAAATTTCAAATTTCAAATTAGAAGCTTAATTTATTGCAAAAAAGCTATAAAAAAGAAGAAAAAATAAAGCAATTTTGATTGCTTTATTTTTTTATACTAATAAGATAGTCTAGTCCTTTTTGAGTAATTTTTCTACCTCTTGGTGTTTTTTCAATTAGTTCAAGTTGTAATAAAATAGGTTCGATATTATTAATAATATTTTCTTTAGTTTCCTTCATTATGCCACAAATTACATCTAAAGAAACAGTTTTTCTTTTAAAGACGTTAGCTAATAAATTTAAATATTCAATATTTTGTAGATTTAAACCATTTAAAAAAATTCCAATTCCATTAAAAGTTTTATCAATTATATCTTTTGAAATCGTTTTTGTATCTTCAACTATTGCAAAATCACGAATTCTTTTTAGTAAGTTATTGGCAATTCTTGGTGTTTTATTTGTAAAATCAACAACATAATGAACTAATTCCTCTGAGATTTCAATATTTAAAATGTTAGAAGAATTTTGAATAATTTTTTTCATTTCTTCACTTGTGTATTCATAAATTTTAGCTGTAAGACCAAATCTATTTTTTAGTGGCAAAGAAATGGAAGAAATCTTAGTAGAAGCACCAACTAATGTAAACTCAGGTAATTTCATTCGCATAATTTTACTCTCACCTTCAACACCAATTTGAATGTCTATGACAAATTCCTCCATAGCAGAATAAAGTAGTTCTTCTATATTTTTATTAATAGAATGGATTTCATCAATAAAAATAATATGACCTTTTTCAACATTGGCTAGCATAGATAAAATATCAGATTTCTTTTCTAATAAAGGACCTTGAATATATTTAATTTTTGATTGAGTTTCAGTAGCTAAAATGTTTGCTAAAGTAGTTTTTCCAGTCCCAGGTGAGCCATAAAAAAGTATGTGATCTAAAGGTTTTTTCCTCTTTCTAGAAGAAGAAATCAATACTTTTAAGGTCTCAACTAGTTTTTGTTGTCCAATGAATTGTTCAAAATTCTTTGGTCTAATTTCTAAATTCTCTTGCATTTGAAATCAACTTAATTGCTTCTTCCACTAAAAGTTCAAAGTCATTGTTAGCTTGAACTTTAGAAAGCGCATAATTAATCTGTTTCTTTTGAAATCCAAGGATTTTTAGTGTATCTTCAAGTTCTTTTGCTATTTTATCTTCTAAAACAGTTTTTGAGCTAAAGGTAACTTCTTCTTCAACGTTAATTACTTTGTCTTTGTTTAAAGTTTTTTGATAGTTTTGGAAGATTTTGATATATTTATTCTGAAATTCGAAGACAATTTGCTTTGCATTTTTGACATTTAAATATGGAAATTCACTAATTTTTTTCCAGTCTCCATCAGCTATATATGACATTGCAGTTTCTCAACCTTGATTTAGTATAGCAATTGCAGTTTTAGGTCCGATACCTTGAACTGAAATTAAATCTTCAAATAAAATACGTTCTCTAAAGTTTTCAAAACCATATGTTGTTTTTGAATATTCATTTTCATATTTATAAATATATATTTTTTTACTTTCATCTTTTTCAAATCTATCTATGTTAGGCACATAAATTAAATGACCTACATAATTTTGTTCTAAAATTAAATAATTTTTACTTTTGGATACTATTTTTCCAAATTTATAAATTTCCATATTAAGTCTCCTTTTTTTGTTTTTTTTGTTTGTTTTTTTGTGTTCTTACTAATTATTAAAAAATTTTTTACAATTAAGCTAAAAAAAGGAAAAAAATAGGAAATAAAGAATAAAAAGTATTTTATTAATAAAAAAACACATCCAATAGATGTGTTTTTTGTTGATAAAGTCAATTTTTAAGCTTTAGTTAATCATTTATCTAAGTTAGGAAAAATTCCAATAGAAAAGGCAGCGTAACCTGTATGAGTAGCAACAATTGCAGATGCAAATTGAACATTTTTTACTTCAATTTCTTCTTGTTTTAAAACAGAAACTACTTCATCAAGTAAACTAGCATTTCCAGAATAAATTAATTTAAAAATATAGTTGTGAAGATGGTTTTTCTCTGCGAATTCTTTTAATTTTGAAGCTACTTTTTTAACAGCCCCTTTTAGAGTTCTTTTAATTCCAGCAAATGCAATGTCCTTATCAGTAATTTTTAAAATTATTGAAAAGCTATTTATTGTACTTATAATCATTTTTTTAATAGATACTAGACGACCACCTTTTGTAAAGTGATCTAAATCTGAAGGAATAACAAAGTTTAATGAGTTTTTGTTGATATCTTTAATAAAGTTAATAATAAACTCGGTGGAATAATCTTTGAGTTCAGTTAAAGCAAATTTAGCAATATCTAAATATTCATCACCACAAAAGTGATTATCGATGAGATGAAATTTAGGATTATCTTTAATTAATGAGTTAAAAGTAGAGTATGTTGAAGATAAAAATGAAGGAATAAGAAGAACAATAATGTTTTCATACTCTTTTTCAAGTTTATTGATAACAGATTCCATTAATCCTATTGAAGGCATTGATGTTTTAAATTCTTTTGCTTGTTTGATTTTTAAAAATAGCTCTTCGCCTTTATAACTTTTTTGATCATCTAAGAATTCTTCACCATCTAAAATAAATTTTAAAGGAAGTAGTTCCACATCGTCAGTCTGATCTATTGTTTCTTGTGAAACACCAGAAAATGAATCTATAATAAATGCTAGTTTTTTCATAACATTGTCACAATTATTAATAAAGTAATTGTAATTCTCCTTATATTTTGTTTAATTATTATAAACTAATAAAAGTAATTAACACCTAATTTTTCATAATATTTTTCAAATTCTTTGTTCGGAAGTCCGCAATATAAATTAATTCTTTTCTTTTTTAAAAAGCTAAATAGGGATTGAACTAAAATATTGATTTTTGGATTATCTAATTTTTGAAATTTCTCTTTATTTAAGAAGATAAATGTAGGATTTAAGATTGCAATATTTAAAAAATCAATTGAGTTTATTTCATTTAATACAAAACCAATGTTTATATTTTGTACAAATTCAGGATCTTTTTGCTTTTGCTGAAAAATAATATTTTTAATGCTATTAAAGTTATCTACGTTAATTAAATATTTTAATTTGTAGTTAATTTTTTCTTTTTTAAGAAGGAAAATGAACATTTCCTGTTCAAGTAAAAGTATGTAAGGTTCGCCTTCGTGATGAAATTGTTCTAGATAGGAATTATATGTGAGTTGTTCTTTTTCGAATTTAGTGAGTTGTGAATCTAAATATGAAAAACTGTAAATTTTTTGATCAGTTGTTTTGTGATCGAGATTTTTAAAAGTATTTAAACTGGTGATTTTTATTTTGTCAAAATTTGTAATTATTTTATCTTCTTTTTTTGATTCTAATAAATTAAAATCATTTGCTAAATTTGAATTATTAAATCCTTTTAGATCTAAAAATAAAGTAGTTTTTGTTTGTTTTTCAATTTCTTTAAAAGTGTATTCAATTTTTATATTTAAATACTTTAAATCTTCACGATTTTTGCTAACAAAAGCTGAAATATATTTGTAGAAAAACTTGTATTTATTTTTTAAAAATATAGAAAATAATTTTTCTACGTAATTTTCAAATGATTTTTTCTTAGAAAATTCAAATTGTAAAGTTAAAACATCTTTTTTAAAAATAACATATTTTAAACCTCTTAAAGAAAACATATTAAATCAGTAAAATTGCTCAAATAAAGCTTCTTTTTCTTCAAAATTTGCTAATGATTTTTTGAGTTTGAAGTTTAGAAAAACAATATTTTTTTTAGTATTTGAATTAAAAACAAAATCATTTTTAATCATTTTTTTATGTTTTTTTTGTTTAAATTTTTGAATAAAAAAGTAATCAAAAATTGGTTTTTGAATTATAGAAGTTAAAATAAATGTTTTTTCTTTATTTTTTTCATTTTTAGTATCTTCAAAGTGTAATTTAAAGTTTTGAAGCTGTTTTTTATTATCGTGTTGGTTGGAAAATTCGATTACAAAATTGTTTTTATAATTATTTCATTTTGAAAATGCATCTTTTAATATTTGTAAATTTTTGTTTCCAAACAAAGCGATAAAATCACTAAACAAGACTCAGTCACCAAAAACTAATGGATTACTTTTTGAAATAAATTTAGCATATTCTAAAAAGTAACCATCTTTGATTTTAATTCTTGCTTTTCTTCCATCATAAACAAAAGGAATCATAAAAAAAGAATTCATTTGTATTTTTTTGAAGAAATATAAAGACAATAGTAATAAAACTATGATAATTAAAATAAAAACAAAAAAGATTAAATATATTCATTCTATACTCATAATTTAGCCTATGATTTAGTTATTTTTTCAATGGATTTATGATTTTTTAAGATAGTTTTTATTTTTTGTGTTTCTTCTAAATTAAAAAATTCAACATCAATTGTTTCACTTTCAACATTTAAAACAATTCCTTGCCCAAATTTGATGTGATGAACTAAATCTCCTTGATAAAAATCAGTATTTTCGCTTTTTGTATAGTTTAAATCACCTTTTAGGGTAATTCTACTAAAACTTAAAATTTGTTCAGATTTTATCTTCATTTCAGAAACAAAGCAACTAATTGGTGTTGGTCGATAATTGTTTGTTTTACTTGCTGAAAGAAAATTAGATCTTGAATAAGAGATAAAAAGTCTTTCTTTAGCTCTAGTAATTGCAACAAAAGCTAGTCTTCTTTCTTCTTCTAAAAGTTCTTGATCATAGCTTTCTAAAGTCTTTTTAGTAGGAAAAACTCCTTCAGACATACCTATTAAAAAAACATTTTGAAATTCAAGTCCTTTAGCAGCGTGAATTGTCATTAGTGAAATTGAAGTATTTGCTTCATAATCGTTATCTAAATCTGAAGATAAAACACTATCATCTAAATAATCTCTTAGTTTTTTATTTGGTTTATGTTTTTGTCACACACGCAAAGAAGCGTAGAATTTTTCTAAAGTTTCTTGAGCTTCTTTTCTTTCGCCGGTTTCATGTTTAAATGAGCTAAGATAATCAATTTGTTGTAAAAATGCTTTTAAAAGTTCATCAAATTTTTTATGCCCTTGTTCAAATAGTTTGCGATATGCCTTGATGTATGAAAGTAGATGAGTAAGTTTTTTTTGATTTTCTTTTGAAAGTGGAATTTTATCCTCTTTATCATTGACAAATTTAATTTTTTTACTATAAAAATCAATTAGAAAATCATAAAGATTTTTGTTATATTTTTCAGCTAAATAAGTTAATTTATTCAAAACTGTTGGACCAATTTTTTTTGAAGGAATATTAATTACTTGACTAAAAGCAACAACGTTTCCATCATTGATTACTCTTAAAAAATTAATTGCATCTCTGATTTCTTTTTTAGAATTAAATGAAGTATTTCCAACAATTTTATAAGCAATATTTTCTTTAAAAAGTTCATCTTCTAAGTGTTTGGCATAAAAGTGTTGTCTATATAAAATAGCAATGTTTTTAAGTTGAACTTTATTTTTTCTTAGATTATTAATTTCGCTAATAACCCAAGAAAACTCAACATTTTGATTAGCAGCGTCAAAAAATTTAATTTCTAATTCTTGTTTGTCTTGATTTGAAACTAGATTCTTTTTGATTCTGTTTTTGTTATTGGAAATAAGAATATTTGCTGCATCTAGAATTGTTTGACTAGATCTGTAGTTTCTATTTAATGTTATTGAAATTAAATTATCAAAGTCTTTTTCAAGATTTAAAATTAAATTAACATCTGCTCCTCTTCATGAATAAATGGTTTGATCTGGATCACCAACAACTATTAATTTGGTTTTTTTTGAAATTAATAGTTTAACTATTTCATATTGTATTGAAGAGGTATCTTGAAATTCATCAACTAAAACAAAGTCAAAAAAAGAAGATCATTTTTTGGCTATTTCTGGAATTTGAGTAAATAAGACTTTAACAAAGATTTGCAAATCATCAAAATCAACTACGTTTGCTTTGTTCATGTAGTAAACATAGTTTTTGTAAATTTTAACAAGTTTTTTCTCTGTAGAATTTTGAGCATTGGCTTGAATTTGCTCAAAAGTCAGTTCCTTATTTTTTACATAACTTATAAAATCAATTGCTTTTCTAAAATTAGGGATTTCTTCATTTGATAAAGAAAATTGAAGCTTTTCGTATACATCTTTTAAAATTTTTTTCTGATCTCTTTCATCAATGATGTTAAAGTTTTTATCTAGATTTTCAAATTCTTTTATTTTTTTAAATTGTTGTGATTCAATTTTTAAAATTAAATTACATAGTGAGTGGAAAGTAAAAATTTTAGTTTCATTAGCATCAGCACCAATTACGTTTTTAACCCTTTCTTTCATCTCATTTGCAGCTTTATTAGTAAAAGTAAGAGCTAAAATTTTTTTTGCCGTGGTTATTTTGGCAGCAATTAAATAAGCAATTTTTTTAGTTAAAACACTGGTTTTTCCGGTTCCAGCTCCGGCAATAATTCTCAAATGATGTTCATTTTCAAGCACTGCTGCTTTTTGATTAGTGTTTAGTCCACTAAGAATATCATTTTGCAGTTGAGAATTTTTATCTAAGTTCATTTTGTTCACTTTCCATTCATATAATTTTTTTAAAGCTAATTAGCTCTGGTTCAATTCTGTAAATTAAATCTTGGTTTTTGTCTTCTTTTTTATAGACTCAAACAGTTCTTGATTTGGAGAATAAATCATTTATACCAACTTTTTTTCTTCTTGCAATTGAGATAATTAAAACAAAACTTAATAGAGTATTAATATTTGAAAATAAAATAGGTATAGAAATTAAAAATTGTTCTCATCAAATTCAATAATTAGAATCTGTTATTTTAATTGGGTTTTTAGAAGTGTTTGATTGAACTAATTTCAAAGCGATTGAAGGGATCAAACAGCAAGCAGAGATTATAAATAATATAATTCAAATAAGTGTTGTCAGAGTTTCTTTTTTGATTTGCTGAATTAATCTTTGTTTAAATGTGTTAGCTGGTTCAAGAAAAACAATTTTGATTTTGCAAAATTTTTGACCAATCGTTTGGTTTTTGTTAAACAAAGGCAAGATTATTTTGAGTAAAAAAATAGTAACAATTATTAAAAAATATCAAAGATAGTATTTTCAGATAATAATGTTTTTTGTTACATCATCATTTACAAAAACTGCATAAGATATTAAAATTATAAAAGCAAATATGATTACTAAATCTATAATTCCGCTCAAAAATCTAATCCAAAAGTTAGCTAGTTTATTTTGTGTTTGCATTATAATTTTTTATGAATTTCTTTTCATTTATCTTGGTTTAAATCTGATTTAATTAAAAAAGATTCTTCGTTATTTTCAAATAAGTAAAGATTAATGTTTTTGTTAAATTCCACTTTGCGCAATTTTTCTAAAAAACTAAAATATTTATCCATTAATAATTGTATTTGTGATTCTTTTCAAAGCATATGTTTGATTTTTTTAAAAAAATTACTTTTATGAAGGCCAAACATACTTGGAATAAATAATTCAAAGAAATACATTTTTGCATATTGGATCTCATTTGCAAATTTTCTTCTATTTTGAAGCATATATTCTTGAATTTCACTTCAGTTTCTATTTAAAGTATAAAAACTAATTTTATCTACTTTAATATTTTTAATAGTTAAAAAAACTTGATCTATAAACACATAAGTTTGTATATTTAATAAGATTTTATAAACTAAATTTAGTAAAAATTTTGAATTATTTTCTTTAATATTTGTGTTTTTAATTATGTTTAAAAAAGTATCTTTTTTAAAAAATTTATTAAAAAATAAAGGAAATGAATAAGCTATCACTTGTGGCTGACTTGGTAAGTTAAAAACTCGATTTTTCTTGATTCTGTTTTTTGGCATTCATTGAAAATAAGTTTTTAATTTAGGTTTGAATTCAATAACATCACAATTAAATTTTTGTTTGTATTTTGAAAATAATTCAACTAAATTGTTTTCAAAATCTAAAAAATCAGCAATGTAAACAAAATATTCACCAGATGAGAGCAAAACCATATCTAAAATTTGTTCAGATAGAATTTTGTTTTTGTCATTGATTAAAATAATTACTTGATTTTTGAAGGATTTTTTAAATTTATCTAAAGCAATTAGTTGTTGTTCTGAAGGTGAGTTTAAGCTAAGAACAAGTTCAAAATCTTTGTCAGTTTGTTTTACAAATTTTTCTAATATTTGTTCTAAATTTTGATTTTTATTATAAATAGGTAAAAAAATTGATAACATCATAAATTACATCATTAAGTTTTTATTGGTTCTTGGATATGGAATTGAATCTCTAATATTATCAACACCAGTTACATACATAATTAAACGTTCAAAACCTAAACCAAAACCAGCAGAGCTATAATTTCCAAATTTTCTAAGATCTAAATATCATTGTAAATCTTCTTGTTCCATATTTAAATCTTTTAGTCTTTGAAATAATTTGTCATATCTTACTTCTCTTTGTGATCCACCGATTAATTCACCAATTCCAGGAACTAGTAAGTCAAAAGCCGCTACTGTTTGTCCATCATCATTTTGGTGCATATAAAATGCTTTAATTTCTTTTGGATAGTTAACAATTGCAACAGGTCCTTTTACTACTTCTTCAGCTAGAAATCTTTCGTGCTCTGTTTTTAAATCAGTGCCAAATTCAATGTCTTGAAATTCAAATTTTGCTTTATTTTTCTTTAGAATTTCAATAGCTTGTCTATATTCTAAAATTGTTAATTTGTTGTTGTAAAATTGTTGTAATTTTTCAACTAAATTTGCATCAATATTTTTTTGGAAGTATTCAAACTCAGCAGGATGTTTTTTAATTGTGTTTTTAATAACAGTTTTTAAAAGCGAATCACCTAAATGAATAATGTCTTTTAGTTTATAAAAAGAAACTTCAGGTTCAATCATTCAAAATTCAGCAGCATGTTTTTTGGTATTAGATCTTTCAGCTCGAAATGTAGGCGCAAATGTATAAACCTTTTGAAAACCTAAAGCATAAGCTTCAGCATGTAGTTGCCCAGTTACCCCTAAAGTTGCTTTTTTGTTAAAAAAATCTTTTTCTTCATTATCAACAACAAAAGCTTCTCCAGCTCCTTCTCCATCATTTGAAGTAATAATAGGTGAAGAAAGGTATAAAAAGTCATGTTTTCTAAAATATTCATGAATTTCAAATGCCAAAGTTGATCTAATTCTCATCACAGCTCTAAAAAGCTTTGTTCTATGTCTAATATGTGGAATGCTTCTTAAAAATTCAGAAGACATTTCTTGATTTTGTATAGGAAATTCTGCATTTGAATGTGCCAAAATAGTAAGTTGAGAACAAAGAAGTTCACCTTTTTGCTGAGCTTGTGGTGTATATGCAAAAACACCTTTTACTTCAATAGCAGCACCTAGATTTAAAGTTTCAATTTGTTCAATGGTTGCTTTATCATTTTTTAAAACTAATTGCAGATTTTCAAAAGTTGAACCATCATTAATTTCTAAAAATTTAATTTTGGCATTTCCTCTTGAATTTGTAAGTCAGCCTTTAATACTAATGTTTTGTTGATCGTGTTTCGCAGCGGATTTTAATAGTTGTTTTATATTCATGTATATGCTCCAAAATAATATTGTTTATTTAAATAAATTACTTAAAATTATACAACAAACAAGCCTATTTTAAAACAGAGTGATAGTGAAATTGATTATTTATAAAATTTATTTTTTTAATAACTTTTTTAGCAAATATGGTATTATTTAAAAGCATTTATTGCCTCTAGTGGAAGAAAAATTTCGATAGTACCACCAAGAGAACTTATGAAAGGATGCTCGAAAATGGCAAAAAAAGAAGTAGTAAGAGTTGCTAAACTTCAATTTAACGCTGGTCAAGCCAAACCAGGTCCTGCTTTAGCTGGACTTGGAATTGTTATGCCAGAATTTACAAGACAATTCAATGATGCAACAAGAGATAGAGGAAGTGAACCAGTTCCTGTTGCTATTACAATTTACAAAGACAAAAGCTTTGATTTTAAATTATTTACTTCACCTGCTTCATACAAAATTAAGCAATTAGCTAAGATTGAATCAGGTTCTTCAAACTCTAAAACTACTAAAGTAGCAAAATTAACATTAGAACAATTAAGAGAAATTGCACAGTATAAATTAGTTGATTTAAATACCAAAAATCTTGAAAAAGCAATGTTTACAATTTATGGAACTGCAAAACAAATGGGCGTAGAAGTTGAAGGATGAGATGAATTTGTAAAACAACAGAAAGAGGCTAAATAATGAAAAAAATAGGAAAAAAACTTGCTGAAGTAAATAAATTAGTCGATAAAAACAAATTCTATACTTTAGAAGAAGCTATGGAATTAGTGAAAAAAACTTCTTATACAAAATTTGATGCTTCAGTTGATTTAGCTTTTAGATTAAATCTTGATACTAGAAAAGCAGATCAACAATTAAGAGGTAGCGTTGTTTTACCACATGGTACAGGAAAATCAATTAGAGTATTAGTTGCTACAGATTCAAGTGAATTAGCAGAAAAAGCAAAAGCTGCAGGTGCTGATTTAGTTTATACAACTCAAGAATTAGAACACGCTTTAAAAATTGACCAATTTGATTTTGATGTTATTGTAGTTGAGCCAAAATTGATGCCTGTTTTAGGAAAATATGGTAAAAAATTAGGACCAAAAGGTTTAATGCCAAATCCAAAAACCGGAACTGTTACTCCAACACCTGATAAAGCAGTTTTAGAACTTAAAAAAGGTAAAGCAAATTATAGAGCTGATAAATACGGAATTGTTCACTCTTTAATCGGAAAAGTTTCAATGCAAACAAATGCATTAGTTGATAATGCTCAAACTTTAATTACATTAATTAAAAAATTAAAACCAAGCGTTGTTAAAGGTACATATATTAAAAATCTTACTGTATCTGCTTCAATGGGACCTTCTATTAAAATTAAATTAGAAGTGTAGTTATTTAATCCAAAAAATAAGAGATCATACTCTTATTTTTTTATTTATTTAATTTAAATATTTATAAATTAACAAACTGTATTATCATTTAAGAAATATAAAGGAAAAAATGTCTAAATTTATTTTTGTAACAGGTGGAGTACTTTCAGGTATTGGAAAAGGAATTGTTGTTTCATCTTTAGGAAATCTTTTAAAATATCGTGGTTATTCTGTTTTTATTATTAAACTTGATCCATATTTAAATGTTGATCCAGGAGTTTTATCACCTTATGAACATGGTGAAGTGTATGTAACTGAAGATGGAGGAGAAAATGATCTTGATTTGGGTCATTATGAAAGATTCACAGATAAAAATTTTTCAAAAGATTCTAACTACACATCAGGAAAAATTCTTTCTAAAATCCTTGAAAAAGAAAGACAAGGTTTTTATAATGGAAAAACTTTGCAATATATTCCACATGTTAGCGATGAAATAATTAATATCTTAAAAAATGTTGAAAAAAAATATAACACTGACTTTGTTTTAGTTGAAATAGGTGGAACTGTTGGTGATATTGAATCTAATCTCTTTTTATATGCAATTTCACAAATGGGTTATGAATCTGATTTTGAAAATTCTTATTATGTTCATTTAACTTATGTACCATTTTTAGAAACTTCTCAAGATTTTAAAACCAAACCAACACAATTTTCAGTTTCTAAATTACATGCAATGGGTATTCGCCCTAATATGATTTTTTTAAGAACTCATAAAGAATTAAACAAAGAAACAGCAATGAAAGTAGCAAAAGCTTCACTTTTACCAATTCAAAATGTTGTTTCCATTCCTGATCTTAAAAATGTTTACGAAATTCCTTTATATTTTGAAGAAAAACAAGTTGTTCAATCGATTTTAGATTATTTTAAATTAGAGCAAAGACCTGCTGATTTAACTAAATGAGAAGAATTTGAAAGTCTTTATAATGCTAAAAAAGAAGAAACTCTTAAAATCATGATGCTTGGAAAATACACAGAGTTTGTTGATGCTTACAAATCCATTGTTGAAGCATTAAGAATTTGTGCTGTGTATAACAAACTAGAAGTTGATCTTAAATTTTTAGATACAACAACAAGTGCAAAAAAACAAGAACTTAATTTAGAAAATTTAAAAACAGCTGATGGAGTTGTAATTTTACCAGGTTTTGGAAAACGTGGTTTTGAAAATAAAGTAAGAGCTGCTGCTTTTACAAAAGAACATAATATTCCGACTTTTGGAATTTGTTTAGGTATGCAAGCAATGACTGTTGCACAAGCAAGACACAAAGGAATAATCAATGCTAATTCTAAAGAATTTGCTTCAGACAAAGATGAAGTATATGTTTTAGATTTTAATACTAAAAATGGTGATAAATTACAAATAGGTGGAACTCTTCGTCTTGGAGCTTCTGAAGTTGAATTTAAAAAAGATTCCTTAATTGCTAAAATTTACAAAACAGATAAAACAACAGAAAGACATAGACACAGATACGAAGTTGTTAAAGAATTTGTTCCTATTTTAGAAGATGAAAGATTTGTTTTCTCAGCAAAACATCCACAAAGTGAATTAATTGAAGCTTGCGAAGATCCACAACATAATTTCTACATTGGAGTTCAGTATCATCCTGAATTTTTGGCCAGACCTTTGAGACCTCATCCATTATTTGATAGTTTTTTAAAAGCAGCTTTAAAATACAAACACTCTAAAAAAGAAGCTAAATTAAACAATTAACTTATAAATTATTTTATTAATATAGTCTTAAATATCTTATAGAGTTTTGAAATTACAAAAATAATTTCAAAACTTTTTTATTCTTAATTTATTCTTTTTTTAAATATAAATGATTTATTACAATTTTAATTTATAATTTTTAAACTATTTAAAAAGCATTTTAAATTTATTATTATTTTAATAATAAGTTTTTTTAAACTAATTTATCTTTATTTGTGATTATGCTTTAAAATAAATTAAGTATTGTAAATTTTTAAACTAATTTTATAAATAAATCAATAAAAGAAAGTGGGATTTATTATATGAATATAGAATTGTGAAAAAATCAAGCTAATTCAATCAATGTGTTTTTCGAAGCTGCACCTATTATTTTAATTATCTTTATAGTTTTTTCAATTTTACTTAATATTTTCTATTGATGATTAGCTAAATCTAATAAAGTTATAGTTTTAAAAAATCATAAGAAATTAGAGTTTAATAAATTCAAGTTCAAACATTATTTTATTAGCTTATCTATTTGTATTAGTGTTCTTTTTATTATTATTTTTGTTTATTTTTGAATTTGATATTCTCACATTTCTAATTGATGAAATTGAGGAAAAGAATCTGGATTTATTAGTTTAAATAGTAAAAAAATAACCACATTTACAAAAGAATTTAATACAGAAGAAAATATTAAATGACTAAATTCAATTAAATGATGATTTAATTCTTGACAAAATTGAAAATTTAGTTAGTATTATTTTTGATGAACAAAAAAAGTAAAAAATCCTTCATTTTTGAAGGATTTTCTTTAATAAATATTTCGATAGTAGAAAAATTTTTGTTTTTTTAATAATAATTTAAAATTTTTAATAGTTTATAGAAAGCAATGTATATTTATTCTATATTCTATAGCTTTTAAGTTATTTAATATTAAAAAATTAATGAAAGGAACAATATGATTTCAGATACACTACAAAAAATTAAATTACCTGATATTTCTGATATATCAAATCTTGCCTTTTTTATACCAGGAATTGCTGCTTTGGTTATTGCAGCAGTAGTTTTATCTTTTACAATTAGATTTTATATAAAACATAACGGAGCAATTCAATTTACTGTATTTATGGTCTTGATTTTTGTTAGTTTAGTACTGTTTATTATTTCAATAGCTTTACTTGTTGCTGGAGGTGCAATAATAGGTTATGAAAAAGCAAAACCTGTACTAGAGCAAAGAATAGAAGTTGAAAAGGAAAAAATTCTTGAAGAAATTCAAAGAATAATTAATGAAAAAACTAAAGGTACTATTGTAATTAACCCACCTACTCATTAATAAAAGTATTGTAAAAAACCTGGTAAAACAACAGGTTTTTTATTTAAAATAAATTAATTAATTCTAAAAATTATTCATTATTTTTTTACAGTTAATAAGATAAAAAACTTTATTTAATTTGTATGTTTGTTATATAAAAAATTAAATATCAATGTTTGTATAAAATAATTAAAATTAAAATATGTAAAATGTGAGCAGATCCCCTTTTCTTAGAAAAATAGAAAAGGGGATTTTTTATGAAATATTCATTAGAATTTAAATTAGAATGTGTAAAAAAATACAAAAAAGGAATTGAAATTAAAAAGCCTGATTTTGCTAAAACAAGTCAAAAAAATTTTTAAATCAAGTATATTTTTGAGAAAAAATTTATGACAAATTAGGAGTTGAAGGTCTTAAGAAAAAACCACGAAATAAAAAGTGAACTATAGATCAAAGATTAAACATAGTTAAAAGATTTTTAGCTGGTGAACAAATTGTTAAAATTTCACTTGAAAATAATCTTAAACCAAGTCAAATATCTTTTTGAGCAAAAAAATATTTAGAATTAGGGATTAGTGGTTTAGAATTAAAAAAAGGAAGACCAATAATGAAATTTAAGATTCGTAATAATAAACCTAAAAAGGTATCAAAAAATTTTGACAGCAAAGATGAATCAAATTCTTTAACATCTGTATATGAAGAACTCAAACACTTTAAAAAAAGAGAAAAAAACTTTGAAAAAGAAATTAAACTTTTAAAAAAGGAAAATGAAGTACTAAAAAAGTGAAAAACCTTGGTAAAGATCTTTGACTCAAATCAACCAAGGCAAGAAAAAATAAAAAAAATTTATAATAGAGTAAAAGCTGATAAAAACCTTCGCTTAACTCAAGTATTAAAAGAGTTTTCTATTCCTATATCTACTTTTTATTATGAACTCAAAAAAGAAGATTTTGACAAGAAAAATGAAGAAATTATAAGCCAAGTAAAGCTTATTTTTGAAGAAA
Source organism: Xerus rutilus (assembly GCA_028644305.1). Taxonomy (NCBI): domain Eukaryota; kingdom Metazoa; phylum Chordata; class Mammalia; order Rodentia; family Sciuridae; genus Xerus; species Xerus rutilus. The sequence goes on from JAQQSJ010000023.1 coordinate 54,107, forward strand.
ATAAAGCAAGATATGGAAAAAGAAGAATAAAGGCTGAACTTAATAATAGAGAATATAAAATTGGATTTAAAAAAGTTCGCAGATTAATGGAAAAATTCAATCTCAAAGCAATTTGTCCAAGAAGAAAATACAAATCTTACAAAGGAACTGTTGGTAAAATCGCAGACAATATTTTAAATAGAAATTTTGTTGCTACTCAACCAAATCAAAAATGAACTACAGATGTAACTGAATTTAGTGGTCCATTTGGAAGAGCATATTTATCACCCATTTTAGATATGTTTAATGGCGAAGTTATTGCTTGAGAGTTGTCTACAAGCGCTAATAACCAGCAAATTAGAAAAATGCTTCAAAAAGCATTTTCAAAGCACAAAAATCTTGAGGGTTTAATTTTTCACAGTGATCAAGGTTGACAACATCAACATAGACAATTTTCAGAAAAATTAAAACAAAAAGGAATAATTCAGTCCATGTCTCCAAAAGGAAATTGTTTAGATAATAGCGTTATTGAATCGTTTTTTGGGACATTAAAAAGAGAATGTTTTTATGGTCGTGAAAAAGAATTTTTAACTTTTAAACAACTTCACAAAGCAATTACAAATTATATTTATTATTACAATCACAAACGAATTAAAGACAAAATAAAATGAATGTTTCCCATTAAATTTAGGGAAACATTCATTTCAAATTATAATTAATTTAATTATTTAAAATTTTATTAAGAAAAGGGTATCACTTCAGATCTTGATGAATTGTCTTACCAATCCTTCTGCTTATAATAATTCCTGCAGCAAAACATCACTCTTCATCTAATACAACATGATACCTTCCAACTTATAAAACAACATACCAACCTATAAGAAGAAAACCTATTTCTCCAATTCATAGAAGAACTTTTAATAGATACAATTCAATTGTTGAATTAAATTAAGCAAGTATTTTTTACCAACAACAACAAAAATAAAAATACATAACTTATAACCTTTATTTAGCTGCAAAAAAAATACTATAAAACAATCCAAAATGTTATTAGAAACTCTTCAAAAAGAAGAAAAAATTAGGAATTAGTTCCTAGTTTTTTAAATAAAAGTTATATTTAGCAATTAAATTAGTTAATGCTTTTTATATCTTCAAGTAATTTGTTTAAAAATTCTTGTTTTGGTAATACTAATGGTTTGTCTTTTTTAGTTGCTTCTTTAAATTGATTAATAATAGTGTTTCCCATTTTTCCTAAATCTTTATGCGCAGGACGAGGAACTAGTTTTATTTTTTGATTTGAAATGAATTTTAAAGCACTTTCAATAGAAATAATTCCTGATTGTAAATTGTTAATTGCAACATCGTAGTTATCTAATTTAGCTTGAATTTCTTCTTTATCTTTTTGTGATAAAGAAGGATTTTTGAGTTCATTTTCTAATTTTGTAAATTCTTTTAAGTAATTTGTTCTTGTTGTTCTTAAAGAATCAATAGTTTGTTGCTTAATTACTTCTTTTGTAGGTAAAAAATAACCAGTTTTTTCTATTAAATATTGATTAGTACTTAATTTTGAATTAGTTAAAGGATTTGTAATTTGACCATTGTATAAAAAATCTAAAAATTTTACAACTGCTTTGTTTTTTTGCTTCATTATCTGATTTAATAGCAATTAAAGAAGAACCACCATCTTTATAAGCTTCAAAAGGTGCGTTTTTGTTTGCTTTAGTTGCTTGTGGAAGTACAAAAACATCATTTCTAGTTGCTCAAGAAGCAGGATTATTTGTTTGTGATGCAAAATATTTGGATCAAGGAGAATTGACCGAATAATTCATACCCACTCCTGGCATATATACAAAAGCTGCATTAAATTCTCTAATGGCACCTGATATATTTAAATCCACAGAGTAAAATGTTTTGGAGTTGATTTGTTCGTTATTGTTTTGTGAATTAGCGTTTTGATTACTAGATTCAATTACTCGAGAGTCTCATTTGTTATCATTTTTTACTAATTGTACTTGTTTAAATGCATTAGTTCAAGCTTGATATGTGTTTAAGAGTTCTTGTTTTACTTGTTCATCATCTTGCAAATTTTTAATTACTTTGACTATATCTTTTTGATTTTTATCTTTTAGTAGTTTTTCTTCTCATAAAGCTTTTCCTGTTTTAGAAATTATGTCTTTGTATAATACATTTTCTGTGTAATCAATGGAAAAAATAGTTGCATCTGTTGTGTCTTCAAATATTTTTGTTTTATCTATTTCAATTCCATCAAAGATTTTTTGTGAAAATTCAAATGCATTATCAATTAAACTAAAAGTATCATCATTTACTACTAAATTTTGAAATACGTTGTTGTTTTTTACTTTTAATGCTCTAAAAAAACTGTGCGAAGGAAGTTGATTTCCTTTGTTATTGGCTTGGAGAACTTGTTTGTAGATATTTGTGTTTTCATCAATTGACCCTCCACCTTGTTGGAACAAATCAAATAAGACAGCCATAATGTCTAAGTTGAAAAAAATAGCTTCTGTATCATTTAAATTAAAAGGTAAACTTTTTAGTGTTTCGGTGTTAGAAGAGCCTAAAATTTTGTTGTAATTTTGTACTAATTTTTGAGGAAATAGATCTGAATTAATATTTGCATCTTTTAAATCTAATAATTTATTATGAGAATTAGCAATAAAAGCTGTAGATTTATTCCCTAAAATTAAATTATAGTTTGAATGATTAGCATTTAAATCAGAATCTAGTATATTTGCCATTTTATCTTCATTATTTGCTTTAGTTTGTTCTGAAGTTTTTAATTCAACTTCTAAAAAGTTTGAAGTATTTTTAAAATTATTATTATAGTACTCAACCAAAGAAGTCATACCTCTCATCAAAGGTCAAATTTTAGCCTGAGAAGTAGCAAAAACGATTTTATTATCTTGTTGATCATCAGCTTTATTTTCTTGTGTTGTACAAGAAATAAATAAAGAAATTCCTAAAAATAAAGTACTTATCGAAAATAAGTACTTTAAAAATGTTTTATTTTTTGCTTTCATTAAACAAAATTAAGCTTGTTTAAGATCTTTTAAAAGAGTTTCTAGGAATTTTTCTTTTGTAAGGTGAGTAGGTTTGTCTTTTTGAGTTGCATCAGCTAATGTATTTTTAAGATTTTCAGTGATATGAATCATATCGTTATTTGCAGGTTGTGGAAGAATTCCTGTTTTATCGTTGTTTACAAATTTTAATGCAGATTCAATTGAAATAATTACTGAAGTTAAATTATTAATTGCAACATCAAAGCTTGCTCTTTGTTTTAATAAGTTGTTGTAGTTTGTTAATTTTGTTTTTTCTGCTTTTGTTGCATCTGGTTTTGATGCATCTTTTGTATGTGCATTTACTTTATCTTGTATAGCTTTTGCTTCTAATTGTTCAGCTGCAATTTGAGTATCTAATGAAGCTAATTTGTTTTTGTAAGTTGTTTGTCTTGCTTTAAATTCATCAATTTTAGCTTGTGAAACTGAAGTTGAAGTCGGAATAAAGTATGCAGATTTTTCAGCCATAAAATCAGCAGCTGAAATTTTAGCACCAGTTAAATCTGTTAATCCTGTTCCATTGTATAAAAAGTCTACAAATTTAATAATATTTTTATTTATTATATCACTGTTGGATTTGATAGCAATTAAAGAAGAACCACCAGCGTTATATGCTAAATATTGTGCATTATCATCTGCTTTCATTGCTTGATTTGTAGCATAAACATCTTCTCTTGTTGTTCATTCTGAAGCTTTTTGTTTTCCTTCTTCTAAATCTTTTTTAAAAAATGCACGTGATCAAGGAGAATCTACAGAATAGTTTGTTCCTACTAGAGGAGCATAAGTAAATGCAGTTAAATATTGTCTAATTTCAAAAGATCCTCATTGATTTATAGGTTTAAAGTATTCAGTAAATTTAACAGAATAAAATGTTTTAGAATTAATGGATTGTTGACTATCATCAGTTGCTGATTTAGTTTGAATATCTTTTTTTGTTCATGAAGTAGTTTCAGTATTTGCTTGAGTTGTTGTAGTTGGTATAAATTGTGTTTGTTTTAAAGTGTTTTCTCATTCTTGATATTGGTTTTCAACTTCTGTTTTTAGAGCTTGATTTGTATTGAGATTTACATCTAATGTAATTTTGTTATTTTGTAAACTTTTTTCACTTCAAAAAGTTTTATTAGTTTTAGAAAGAATTTCTTTTCTAAAAACATCTGAAGCATAATCTATTGCAAAAATCTCTGAATCTTTTACATCTTTTGATAATTTGGTCGTATCAATTTCTGTGTTATCATAAATTTTTTGAGCAAACTCAAAAGCTTTTTTAATAACACTAAAAGTAGAATCATTTACTGTATATCCAGAAAATCCAGTGTTTTTTGAAGACTCTTTAATTTTAATTGCAGAAAACATTGAACTTGATGGAATATGATTACCTTTTCCTTCTGCTTCTTTTACTTTTTTAGCAATTATTGAGTTTTCATCAATAGTTCCGCCACCTTGTTTTATGATATCAAAAAGAACTTTCATGATGTCTAAATTAAAAACAATACCATCTGTATCGTTGATGTTGTAAGGTAAACTTTTTAATGTTGTTTGTCCTTCAACACCTAATAATTTATTGTAATTATTAATTATTTTTGTAGGGAATGAATTGGGATTTACTGTAGAAGTACCAACGTCTAATAATTTATCATAAGAATTTGCAACATAAGCAGTAGCTTTGTTTCCTAAAATAAGATTTCAATCAGAGCTTTGCTTAGTAGATAAATCACTATCTAAACTACTTAAAAGTTGACCTTCACTATTTTTATGAGTTACATCTGATGTTAAAAGTTCAACAGGAATGAAATCAGCATCGTTTTTGTGTTGTTCATTATAAATCTTAATAATTTCTTTCATTCCTAGCATCATTGGTCAATATGAACCTTGAGAAGTAGCAAATTTAATTGTGGTTGGTTGTCCACAAGAAGCTAAAATGGCAACAGGAGTTAAAATACTTACACTTGAAATAAGTGTTTTTATATGTTTTTTATTCATAATTTATTAAAAATTCCTTTTTTAGTATTAAATTAAATGATAAACATAGCACTAAAGTATGTTTTTGAAGTATATTTTGTAAGTTTATTTAAGATTTTAAATAAAAATCCACAATTTTACTAAAAAAAAAAAAAAGTCAAAGGAAAATATGAAAACAGCTTTTATAAATGCAAAAGTATGAATAAAAAAGAAGCATTTTGCTCAAGCATTCGTTATTGAAAAAGAAAAATTTTTAAAAATTGGTACAAATGAAGAAATTTTAAAAGAAAAATTTGATCACTTAATAGATCTAAATAATCAAGTAGTAATACCAGGGCTAATCGATACCCATATTCACTTTTATTTTGCTGCTAAATACGAAAGATATTTAGATTTATCAAAAGCTAAAAGTCACAAAGAAGCAATAGATTTGATAAAAAAATATCTTCAAAAAAACAAAATAGAAAAAGATGATTTACTAATTGGATATGATTGATTTGAAGATCAATTTATAGAAAAATCTATGTTTAGAAGAGAAGAATTAGATAAACATTTTCCAGATGTATCAATATTTTTGTGAAGACGTTCATATCATAGTGGACTTGCAAATACAAACACATTAAAAAGATTAAATATTTTTTATCAAAATGCGACTTATGAAGATAGTTTTATAGAATTAGATGATGCTGGTTGACCCACTGGTTATTTACAAGAAAAAATAATTTATAAAACAGATAGTTTAATTTCAAATGCAAGTATAGAAAAAGAAAAAAAATTACTTGTGAAATGAGCAAAAAAAGCAAATCAATTAGGAATTACAGGAATTTATACTTGTGATTTAAGAAATGAAAATTGATATCGAGATTTTTTAATTTATGAACAATTAAATAATCAAAATTTGCTAAATTTAGAAATTTATCATCAGCTTTGAATGACTGATCAGCATTATCGAAATCAATTTTTAAATTCTTATTCTGCTTTAAAAATCAAGAAAAATAATCACAATTTAAAAGCAATTAAACTTTTTGCTGATGGAGGATTAAATCGCAAAATACTTCATTTAAAAGATTTTGACACTCCTGCATTTTTAGAAGAAAATTCTTTAGCAAAACTAATTGTTGAAATTAATCAAAAAAAATTAGCTACAGTTGTTCACGCTAGCTCACATATTGCAGGAAAAATTGTAGCTAAAGCAATTATTAAAGCAGATAAAGAAAATAAATTTAGAAATGGAATTATTCATGGAACAATTATTGATGATGAATTACTTGATTTATTAAGTAAATATCCAATAAATGTTTCTTTACAACCTTGCTTTTTACAAATGTATCCAAAAGAATCTCAACTTCCTTTACTTCGTCTTAGAGATTTAAATAAAAATAAAGTAAAAGCTAGCTTGGGAACTGATTGAAAAGTTTGTGATTTAAATCCTTGAAAAAATATTTACAGTGCTCTTTCACATTTTCACAAAAAACAAAGAATTACTTTAGATCAAGCTTTAAAAATGTACACAATTAATTCAGCTCAATATCTTGGACAAGAAAAGAAAATGGGTAAAATAGCTGCTAATTATTATGCTAATTTTTTAGTTCTAAATCAAGATATTTTTTCTATAAAAACAAAGCAAATCAAAAAAACTAAGCCAACTCAAACTTGATTTAGAGGAAAGAGGGTAGTTTAAAAATTATTTGTAATTTTTTTCTAATTTACGAAAGTTGTCTCTGGTGTTTTCAGGAAGACTTTGTCCGTAATCCATCATTTGCACTATATCTTTAAACGCAGCTTTTGGTATGGCAAGTTTTTTTATATCTTTTAGTTCAACATTTAGATTAATTTTATCTATTTGATTGTTTTCAAATTTAGCTACAAATTCAGGATCTGCTACAAAAACAGAGGATAAACCAATTAAATCTGCATACTTTATTGCTTCTAAACACTTTTCTACTGTGTTTATTCCACCACTTGCAATTATAGGAATTTTGTTTTTAAAAGTTTTGTAAATTACTTCATTAACAAGTAAATTGAAGTATTTGTTTCGAGATCGTACTTTATTTTTGTAAATATTTCTACCCCAATTTGCTAAAGCTAAATAAGAAATACTGTAATTTTTTATAATTTTTTTAATCAATCATAAAAACTCTTCTATCGTGTAACCTAATTGATTTCCTCTGGTTTCTTCAGCTGTTGCTCGGAATCCTAAAATGAAGGATTTTGAAGCATTTTCTTTGATAGTTTTTGTTACAGCTTCTAAAATTTCAAAGGTTATTCTAGCTCTATTGTTTAAATTTTGATTACCATATTGATCTTTTCTTTGGTTGGTGAAAGTTGAAAAAAATGTTTGCGCTAAAAGTTTTTGTGCTGATGAAATTTCAACACCATCAAAACCTGCTTTAATAGCAATAAAAGTAGCTTTTTGATAATCTTTGATTATGTTTTTGATATCATTAACAGAAAGTTCTTTTACTTTATGTTCAAAAGGAAAAGAAAGCTTTTCTTCACTTGCTCCAACAACATAACCATTTCTCTTTAAACTAATAATGGAAAAACGTCCAGAATGTGCTAATTGTAAAATAGCTTTTGCTCCATTTTGTTTCATTTTTAAAGCAAGTTTGGACAATCCTTTGATATGTTTTTTGCTATATGCACCAAATCCAAATTCAAAAAGCTGGCCTTCTTTGTTTATATAAGCAGCTCCTGTAATTGCAAGCGGAGCTGAGCTTGCTCTTCTTTGAGCATATCTTAAGTCTTTATCACTTATAAAACCATTTTTAGATGAAGCATTTAAGGTCATAGGAGAAAGAACGAATCTGTTTTTTAGAACACAATGATTAATTTTGATAGCAGAAAAAAGTTTTTTATACTCTTTGGATTTAATGTTCATTTTAGCTCATTATTAGTTCAACAATGTCTTTAGCACTAATAGTTTTAACAAAAAAACTTTCAATGTTTAAAGCTTCTAATCTAGCAAGTAAATCTTCTCTTTCAAGTTTTGCCCCAATTAAAACTTCTTCAATTAATTTAATGTTTTTAATGGCAAAAAAATCACCTGTTATTTTTGCCTTTGTAATTTTTGCATTTTTAAATTCAAGTGAAATCCCAAATGTTCCTATATCAAATCTTTGATCTCTGTAAAATTCATACTCTGGACTTTGTCCAAATGTTCAATCCCAATTTTCGTATTTGTTTTTGACTAATTCATCAACTTGTGCTCATTGTTCATTTGTTAATTCTAGTTTTTTTAATTTTCCAAAAACTGGATTTTGTTCAAATTCTTTAACAATTAAGTCTTTAAAATCTAAAATATTTAAATTTCTGTATTGTTCATTCAAGTAATCTTTGATTTTTGTTATTCTTTGGCGAACGCTTTTAATTCCTTTGGATTCTATTTTTTTCTTGTTGGGATTTAGAGCTTTGAGCATTCCTCCTTCAAAATCAATGTCATAAAGAAGTGAATAACCAGCGTATACATAATTTGGTGTTTGTTTCATTGCAGCTCCTGAAATCTTTTTTTGATCAACACTTAGATCATTTTTTCCAGTTGCTTGAACCTCTTTAAGTCCAAATTTTTTAAGTATTTTAATAATTGGTTCATAAAATTTAGGATAATTGTTCAAAACTGAACTAAAAGGATGTGAATTAGGAATTAAAAAGCAAAAATTTGCAGAATTTTGGTCAATAAAAATTGCTCCTCCACCTGTATCTCGTCTAACGATTAACATATTGTTTTCTTTTACATAATCTAAATTAACTTCAGCAACAGGATTTTGAAATAATCCAATTTGTACATGAGCATCGCAAATATATGGAAAAACAATAATATCATCTTGAACATCTAAATGAGTCATCGCTCACACTTGTAAAGCAAGTGCATAAGAGCCACTTGTAATTCTTTTTCCATCTCTAATAGCTTCTAATAAATACATAAATTAGCTCCTTTTTTATTTTTAACTTCATCAATAATTTTATCCAAATCATCATTAAAAATTATAGTTTTATTTAATATAGCTTTATCAATTCTGTAGTTTTTATTATTTAAAACAACATATAAACTAGAAGGGTTTTCTTTAGTGTAGTTTCAAAAAGGATGTTTAATTAATTGTGGAGTTGTATAGCCAACACCTATTTCTAAAAACATAGTTTTTTTGTTTTTTGCTTTATTTATGAAGGATAAATAATTTTTTTGTTCTTCAAAAAATTGTTCATCTTCAACCATTCCTTTATAAGCAATTCGTTTATTGACTTCTAAAAAAGCATCACATTGAGGACAATGTGGTAGCAAAGACATATCCACTTTCATATTGTTTTGAGTTTGTACCATTTTTAATATCAATTGATCATTTTGATATCTTTTATTGTGACACATTTGTGAACATTGTAATAGATTATATTTACCTTGGATGTAAAACACTTTTTTATTATCAAAACCAGCTGCTTCAATTGAATTATCTGAGTTGGTTGTAATGATAAAAAAGTCTTTATTTTCAAGGATTTTAGCTAAATTTATAAAGGATTTTCCAGCTGGTTGTTCTAAATAATTTAGTTTAATAAATCTACTATGAAATGCTCAATAAGTTTGTCAATTATCAAAATGAAATAGTGAAGCTTGAAGCATATCTAAAAACTTATATCTGCTAATAAAATCAGCAAAATTATCTTCAAATCTGTTTCCACTATAACCAATACCATCAGCACTTGTTAATCCTGAACCAATACCTACTAAAATATGTTCTGCTTCATTGATTAGTGATAATAATTTTTCAGCATTGGTGTTAAATTGTTTGTTTAATGTTTTTCAAATGTTAGTAGTCTTCAAGTTTTAAAAATTCCTTTTGATCAACATTAGTTAATTTTATAAGTCAATTTTGTTCAAGTTTTGAAGAATTTAAATATTTAGGATTGTTAATGGCTTCTTTATTTATTTCAACAATTGTTCCAGCTAAAGGAGTATTAATTGAGAAAATAGTTTTAGAAGCTTCTATAACAACAATTGTTTCGTTTTTTTTAACTGATTTTTCTTCTGTAAATTTTACTAAACCAACAGTTCCGATATCATCTTGGAGCTCTGGAGTTAGATGTAAGCTGTAAATATTATCTTGTTGTTCAATTAGTAAATAATTAGCAAATTTTTGCATTTTGTCTCCTTTTAAATTCATTGGCAATTAATTCTAGTATTTTAATTCGATTTTCAATTTGATTAACCATTGGAATTAATAAAAAATGGTCAATTTCTAGATCATTTGCTATTTTTTCTAACTCGTCAAGAATGTATTTAGCACTTCCGATTAATGGAAAAATTTTGCTTTTTAAATCTAATTCAGCTTCTTTATGCAGTCTTGTTGATACATCTTCTCAAGTGGGAAAACTTTGGTATTTGTTAAAATCATTTTCACCTAATAAGAAAAATTTTAAAGGAGTAGCTAATTTTTGAATTTCTGTTTTTGTTGTTGATGTAACAATAAATGAAGGAAAAATAACTTGAGATTGTTTATTAGGTCAATATTTTTCAAAAGTTTTTCGATAGATTTTGATAATTTTTTTAGTATTTAAAAAATTAGGAAATAAGTTATGTGCAATAATTAAATTTGCTCCTAATTTGGCTGCTAGAATAGCATTTTTTAAAGTAAATGTTGTGATAAAAATCTCTTTATTTGCTTGATTTTGTATAACGCTACGAACTTTTTTGCTGGATTTTTTAGTTTTAAGATTTAAATAATGAAATAGCTCTTTGATTTTTTGTTGATAGGATAAACTATTTTGTGATGAATAATTAAAAGCTTGTTGAATTAGTTTAGTTCCTGGATTTGAGCCTAATGAGAACAAAAAACGATCTTTAAAAAAGGTAGTCATTGTATTTATTGTTTCAGCTGTTCTTAAAGCAGAATATAAGTTAAGTAAAATTGAAGCAACTCCGATTTTAAGATTTTTAGTTTGCTGCGCTAATTGCATCATAACAATTTCAGGACAAGAAATAGAAAAAGAATGAACATTGTGATGTTCACTTACTCAAAAAGAAAAGTATCCTAATTTTTCAGCATTTTTAGCCAATTCAATGGTATTTGAAAGTGCTTGTTCAGAGCTTGTGTTTTTATCAATTAGTCCTTGATCTAGAATTGAAAATTTCATAGTAAAATTTTACTAAATTAATTTTTAAATTAGCAAATTAAGAAAATATAAATTTATTTAAAATTGGAACAACTAATTGTGGTTGTTCTTCAAATATAATATGAGAAGTTTTAGGTATTATTTCTATTTGAACGTGTTTGATATTGTTTTTAAAATGATCAATACTTTCTTGTTTTAGAACAATTCTATCTTCTTGACCTAAAATTAATAAAATAGGAACTTTTATTGTTTGAATTGCTTCTTTTAACAAAGTCATATTTTGATTGGTTGTTAAAAATTTAGCTAATTTAATAATTGAAGCATTATTGTAAAAATGTGAATCAAAAACAGTTGAAAATCTTTTGAAAAAGTTTTCGCTTTCTATTTGTGATTTATCAAAAACAAGAAAAGAAAGAAATTTTTGATATTGATAAATATTTTTAGGAAAGAAAAAATCAAAAAACTCTTGTTTTAGTGCTTGTGAAGTGTAGTTCATTGGTGCAATACAAATTATTTTATGTATTAAATCAGGAGCTACTTTATTAACTATTAATGCAATTCCGCCACCCATGGAATGTCCGATTAAAATTGGTTTTTTAATATTAAATTTTTTAATAAAACGAATTACTAATTTTGCATAATACAAAGTATTTAATTGATAATTATAAGCAAAAGTTAAATTATTTCCAGGAAGAGTAAAGGAATAATAATTTGCTTTTTTAGCTGTTTAAAAGTACTTCAAAAGCCACTATGAGATGAGTTAAAACCGTGGATAAAAACAATGTTAGGTGCATTTTTATCTTCAATATGGATTTTGTAATCATATTTTCAAGTTGGATGTGAATTATTGTTTAACTTTATTGATCTGTGGCTCATATTTGTCTAACTCAGTTGTAATATTTTTAGATTCATCTAATCATTTAGATAAAATGGTTTCTTTTGAATCGATTTTAATACCAAATGTGTCAATTTGTCCAATTCCCCGAGTTAAAGTTTTTGGTTTGTCATCAGGGAAAATACCACCTCAGAAAATTCCAACAGCTTGTCCTTGTTGATTTAATACAAGTGAACCACTCATACCGTGTCCACTGTAAATATTTGGTAAAGAAATTGAAGGACTTGCGTTGTATCTTTTACCTTGATATTCAAAGGTTTTTTGGAAATTATTTTTAGTATCTAAAACAGCACTCTGGCTTGCTTCAACTCAGCTATCACCACTTAAATATCCTCCTAGATAAAGTTGGATAGGTAGTGAAATTTCTTTATTTTCTTGATTTTCTGGTCATTTTATTGAATTAGAAATAAAGAATTTTAAAGGATGTTGGTTGTAGTAATTTACAGCATCAGGCACGTTTTGAATTGTTTTTTCAAATTTATTGATTTGGAAAACATCATCTTGGAAAATATCATCCAAGCTAAAGCCACGGTTTAAAATTTTATCTTTAGGAAACTTAATTCTAATAAGTGCTATATCTTGAAATTTGTTATCTTTTGTTGAGTTAAGACCAAGCGGAATAACTTTGAAATTATCTCAAAATTCTTTACTTTCTTCAGAACTTACTTCGTATTTATCAGGACTTAATGGATTTCCATAATCATCATAAATTCTTTTGCTAATTTGTCTAAAATCAGATTGTTGGGTATCAAAAATCAAATCATTTTCTTGTGAAAAATGAAGTGTATCTGATTTGTTGGAAAGAGAATATGCAAAACTAAAGACATTTGAAGGATTTTTTAAGTATTCTTCAACAACATGCAAATTTGTTGCTAAATAGTAAACACCATTTGGTTTTCCATCTTTGTCCAATTCTCTATCAAAAACTCAAGCTGTTCCACTTATAGCTTTTATTATGCTTTTGTTGTTATGGTCTGTGTTTTTAACAAAATATTGAATTGCCAATGTTCTTTTGTGAAGATCTGAAAATAACTCATCTGAAGTTTTAGCATCACCATCTGCGTCTTGGTAAATGCTATTAGCTTTTGGTTTGTGAGTAAATTGAATATATAAGTTATATTGATCATTTAAAGCATTAACAAAAACAAATTTTAGTTTATTGTCTTCAATTTTATAATCATATGTTCTTGCAAAGTAGTAATTACTTTTTGAAAAACCATAAAGATTACTTGTATTAGCGAATAAGTTTAAAGTATTTGATTGTCCTTCAAAAAAACTTTTTAGTGGTTTACCAATAAAATCCCAACTAACTGAAGCTACTTCGTTGTTTAAATTAGCAAGAGCATTTTTTCTTAATCTAGCATCTTCTAAATTAAAAAAATCATTAATGTCATCAATTCTAAAGTTTGAATATTGGATTATGTGTTGACTAATTTTGTCATATGAGTTAAATCCTGAAACATAAAATAATCTTTCGTTATTTGGATTTTCTTGGTTTTGCTCATTTACTGTAGCTGTTGATGCTGTTGAATTTGTAGAAATAGTTGTTTTATCGTCTAAATTTACAGTGTTTGTTTTATTTTGTTTTTCATTTGGATTTTCTTGGTCTCCAACTGATAAAAGTGCTTCTTTTTTCTTTATAAATAAAGCAAAAGTACCATTTTGATCATTATTTAATTCGGTCGCTATTTCTACTTGATAATTATCTAAATTGTCAAGGTTAGTTATATCAAAATATCGTTTTAAATCTTGAGTTGATAAAGGACGATTTGCAAAGAAAAATGAAGGTAAAAAGTTAGAATACTTTGCTTTTAGTTGAATTGAAATGTTTGGATTTTGTAGTTGATTATTAGTTTGTTGTTTAGAAAAATCGAATAAATCACTTTTGATTGTTAAAAATTTAGCTACTGTATTATCTTTGTACGCTTGATGAGTAAGTCCTAATTCTACTTGTATAGTTTTATTTTGTTCATTAAAACCTAAAATATCTAAAACAGAAAGAAAATAATTTTCATTTGCTTTTAAAATTACATATTTGTGTTTTTCTTGACTTTGTTGTAAAACATTTACTGTTTTATTTGGGTTATCTGTGTTAGTTTGATTATTTTGTTGAATTTCAACTTGTTGTGGGATTAGTGTAAGTTTTTCAGTTGTTTTAAAACCTTCTGGTATTTCAAAATAATCTCAAAAATTTTTATCATTTAAAGTAGAAACATCAAATTTTTTAATGTTTTGTTTGAATTTTAATTCTTTAATGCTGGATAAGACACTAGAAGTTCTATCTTTAAATTTTATATTGTCATTTCTTGAGAGTACATTTGCACCTTTTGTTAGAAATCCAGAAACTGTAAAAACTTTTTGTTCAAGAACTTTTTGATTTTGATTATTGTATGGATCAACTTGTAATAAACTAATATTAACTTTAAAAATCCCTCTTCTATCATCGATAGAATTTGGAATAACTTTGTAACCTAATTTGAGATTTTTATTAACATTTGCAACATCGTAATTAAAAACATTAAATTCAGTTGGTCAAAAATTAATATATTCTCTGATATTTGGAGCTGTAGCAACTTGAGAAGGATAGAGTTTACTTCCTTCTTGACTTGCTCTGATGTTGATTATGTTGCTTAAGCTTTCGTTTTTATATTTTAAATTAACGCTTTGATTAGTGTTCTTAGATTCTTGGTCTTTGTAAGCATTAATTGCAAAATAAATACCTACTCCTGCTGCAGCCCCAGCAGAAACAATTCCTAAGTATATTAAAGGATTCAAAAATTTTTTGCTTTTCATATTAACATCCAATCTAAAATTCTAAAACATAATTTTAATCTTTTGTGGTAGAATTTAATTTAAGGCTCATTGGTGAAATGGTAGACACAGAAGACTCAAAACCTTCCGCAGAAATGCTTATCGGTTCAAGTCCGATATGAGCCACCATTTGTTAAATAACGCCAAAATTATAACACTAACACTAAAATCAAAAAAAGAAATTATTATAAAAAAACATCTTTTTCAAGATGTTTTTTTATATTCATTAATTTACTATTGTTTTAGGTAAACAACAATTGGTTTGAGATATAAATAACCAGAAAATAAAGATAAAATTAAAGCTATTATTGAAGGAATATTAATAAGTCAATAAAGAATTGTTTTATCAAACGAATTTGTTATTGAAGCATCAAATAGCATTGGAGCTAATAAAAATAAAACAGAGATTGTAATCATTTGAGCAACAGTTTTTCATTTACCCCAAATTGAAGCAGCTACTTCTAATTTTTTAGCTGCTGCTAAGTTTCGACAACCATCTACTATGATATCTCTTGCAATGAATAAAACGACAATTCAAACAGGAATTATATTTAAAATAGTTAAATAAACAAATGCCGAAGTAGTTATGATTTTATCAGCTATTGGATCAAAAATTTTTCCAAAAACACTAATTTGATTTTTCTTTCTTGCGATATGACCGTCTAAAAAATCAGTAATTGAAGCAATAATAAATATAACAAAAGCTAAAAAAAACATTCAAATAAATTGATTTTGATAGCCTAAAGAAATTATTGAATTATTTAGCAAATAAAAAAGTGTTAGTAAAACAATGAAAGGAACAACTAAAATTAATCTGGAAATTGTTAGAATATTTGCTAAGGTAAAAAAGTGAGATTTCATCTAGTTTTGTTGTCCTTGTGTTTGGTTTTTATTTTTAGATTTAAAAACTTTTTTTAGCTTACAAAATGAGTCTTTCGCTTTGTGAATGAAGGTTTTTGGTTTTAGTTGTTCTTGAGCTCTTAAGTATTCTAATCTTTCGAGTTCATCTTTTTGTTTGAAAACATTAAAAAGATTATCAACTTCTTCTTGTTTGTATTTTACTTGTTCAATAAAATCAAGATAAGTTTGCGCAAATACTTCATTTTGCTTGATATATTCTTCTTTTGTATTATCATTGTTTAAATATTGATCAGATAATAAAACAAAGTAATTAATTAATTCTTTATGATTTTTAGTTCATAAATTTGATTTTAAATTCATTAGTTGCTGAAAATTAGTTAAAAAAGTTTCATCTTTTTCAAAAGGATTTCGAATGAAAATATCTTGAAATTGCTCTTGAATATAAAGATAATCAAGTGCATTTTTAGCAAAGTTATTAATTTGACTCATTTTAAAATCACCAACAGACACTTTAAATTCAGAGAGTAATTTCTCATTTTGTTCAATGATAAAATTTACTCTTGCACTGGTTTTTAAAATAAATTTGGTTTCTTCATCTTTAATTCTTTGTTTTTCTTTGATTATCCTTCTTTTTTTCTTTCTATCTGAGAAGTAATTAAAGAGAATGAAGACAACGATAAAAACAAGTAATAAAGCTAGAACAACATATAATGTCACACTTGAGTCTGGCATAATTATTTCTTCCTTTATTTAATTTGATATTCAACTTTACTAGCTAGCCTTTTTGTAAAAGCGTCTAAATTTTGGTTTGTAATTTGGATCTTGTTTAATAAATCTACAGTTAGGGAAATTAGAACATCCTATAAATCTAGCACCTGTTTTTTTGTTATTACGATAGATGAGTTCATGATTGCATTCAGGACAATTTTCACCAACTTTTTCAAGTTCAATTTCAGTTTTTTCTACATTTTGCATAGATTCTTGCACAACGTTTTGGAAATTATCTCAAAAGTTAGTCATTAATTTTTTGTAAACCAAATTTCCTTCAGCAATTTCATCTAGTTCTTCTTCAACTTGTGCTGTGTAGTTGGCGTTGATAATAGAAGGACTAATTTGTAAGAGCTTTTCTAAAGTAATTTGTCCATAATTAGTAGGCACAAGAGATTTATTTTGTTTTTCAACGTATAAACGATCTTGTAATATCTTCACAGATGAAGCGAAAGTTGAAGGTCTTCCTACTTTGATTTCATCAAGTTTTTCAATTAATGAACCATCAGTGTAACGAGCAGGTGGATTTGTATGATGAGCTTGTTTTTCGTATTTTTCAATTTCTATTTCGTCATTGATTTGTCAATTTGGTAAATTTGTGTTTTCGCTATCAGGTTTGGTTAGTTTAAAATAACCATCAAAAGTAATTATTGAACCAGAAAGATAAAATTTGTGTTCTTGATTTAAAAATTCATAACGTGTAATTTGTCTTTCAGGAACAGACATAATTGCTTGCATAGTTGTGTTGTAAATAATTTGATAAAGTTTAAAATCTATTTCTTTTAAGTCGTATTTTTCTTTTGCAAGTTCAGGTGTTAGTGAACAATCTGTTGGTCTAATTGCTTCGTGAGCATCTTGATCACCACTAAATCCTTTAACTGAATCAGAAACGTATTCTTTTCCAAATTGCTCTTCAATGTACGATTTAGCTAAATCGATAAATGTTTGACTTAATCTTGTTGAATCGGTTCTTGGATATGAAATAAGCCCTTGATCACCAAAACCTTCATAAAGTCTTTGCAATGAAGAAGAAACAGAACTAGCTGCATAATTTGCTGCTTTTTTAAACAAAGCAGATTGTTTAAGTGGTGTTATTTTAGCATCTTTTTTGCTTCTGATTGTTTTATCTACAACTTTTAATTTTCCTTTTAAAGAATTATAGATTTTATCAATGTCTTTTACAGCTACTCATTCAGGATTTTCATTTTCTGGATTGTAATATTTGATTTCTGTGTTTTTGTTGTAAAAAGCTGAAATTGTAAAGTAGTGATAAGGAATAAAATCATTGATTTCTTTTTCACGATCAATAACTAATTTAAGAGCTACTGATTGTACTCTTCCTGCTGAAGGAGTTATTGGAGTATTTTTTATTTTAGTAGCTAATAAACTAGATAATCTAAAACCAATAATTCGATCAATCATTCTTCTTGATTTTTGTGCATTTACTAAATTTGCATCGATTTTTAAAGGATTTTTTAAAGATTGTAAAATTGCAGCTTCGGTAATTTCGTTGTATTTAATTCTTTGATATTTATTTTCAATTTTTAAAATTTCAACTAAAGTATGACCTATTGCTTCACCTTCACGATCAGCATCGGTTGCTATAATCACCATATCAGAATTTTTCACATCTTCTTTTAAACTCTTAACAATTTCCTTTTTATTACTTTCAACTTCATAAACTGGTTCTCAGTTTTGCATATCAATACCTAAACCATAACTTCCTGAAGTTTTTAAATTAACAACGTGACCAACTGAAGCTACTACTTTGTAACCTTCTCCTAGATATTTGGAAATAGTTTTAATTTTATTTGGGGACTCAACAATAACTAATTTACTCATTTTGATTAAATCCAAATATTATTTTTCTGCTGTTTTTTTAATTTCTTTTAAACGTGCTGATTTTCCTTTTCTATCACGCATAAAGTAGAGTTTTGCTCTTCTTACTTTGTTTGAACGAACAACTTCTAATTTTTCAATTAAAGGAGAATGTAAAGGAAAACTTCTTTCAATACCAATTCCGTAAGAAACTTTACGAACAACAAATCTTTCTTTTAATCCAGATCCTTTTTTAGATATAACTAGACCTTCAAAAATCTGAATTCTTTGTTTATTTCCCTCTTTAATTTTTACATAAACCTTAACATTATCTCCTACGTTATAAACAGGAGTTTCTTTTTTTATTTGTGAATTTTCAACAATTTGTAATAAATTATTTTTCATAATCATCCTTGTCCTTTTTTAATAAATCGGGTCTATTTTTTCTTGTTTTTTCAAGTCTTTTTTCTTCTTTTCACGCTTTTATTTGTTTGTGATTTCCTGAAAAAAGAACTTCAGGAACTTTCATACCTTTGTAGTCTCTAGGTCTTGTGTATTGTGGAAAATCAAGCATATCATTACTAAATGATTCATTTTCTAATGATTCTTGATTTATAACACCTTCAACTAAACGAGCAACTGCATCAGCTACTACCATTGCAGGAAGTTCTCCACCTGTTAAGACATAGTCTCCAATAGAAAGTTCTAAATCTACTAAATGATCAATTATTCTTTCGTCAAAACCTTCATATCGCCCTGAAATTATTGTAATTTCTTTTTCTTTAGATAGTTGATAAGCAAGTTTTTGTGTGAATTTTTGACCTTGAGGTGACATTGCTATTTTAAAGCCAGAAACTGTTTGTAATGCTAAGTCAATTGGCTCAATTTGCATCAACATACCAGGTCCGCCACCGTAAATTTGATCATCTACTTTTAAGTGCTTATTTTTACTAAAATCTCTGATATCCACAATATTTATTTCGATTATTTTTTTTTCAATTGCTTTTGCAATAATAGATTCATTTTTAAAAGGTTCAAAATATTTTGGAAATAGAGTTAAAAAATTAATTTTCACAATTTTTATTTTGCTTTAGCTTGTGATTTTCGCTTAGTAAAAAGAGTTAAAATTTCTTCTTTTTTAAGTAAAGTTTTTACTGTTTCTGTAGGTACTGCACCTAAACTTAATCAATTTAAAATCACTTCTTTATTTAATTTTGTTTCTTTAGTTTTTGGATTATAGTGACCAACTGCTTCAATAAATCTTCCATCTCTTGCAGCTCTTGCGTCAGCTATAACAATTTTGTATACAGGATTAAATTTTGATCCCATTCTTTTTAATCTGATTTTTACCATTTGTACCTTTCTGGTTAATTTTATTTTTTAATTAATAAGTTTTATAAATGTTTTTAAATTATACATTAATTTTTTAAAAAAGTGTCAAGCATTTTTACTTGACAGCATTTTATGAATTTTCTTTAAGTCTTGCCAAACAAAACATAGCAGCTGTTTCAGATCTTAAAATTCTTTTTCCTAAAGAAATGACTTTAAAATTTTTAGCCTTTGCTTTTGCAATTTCATCCTCTGTAAAACCACCTTCAGGACCTATTAAAAATAATGAATCAGAATCAAATAGAAGTTGTGAATTTTCTTCATTTTCTTTCTCATGTGCTATAAATTTAAAGTTTTTTTCAATATTTAAAACTTCGTGAAATTTAATAGGTTTTTCAACTTTTGGGATAATATTTCTAAAAGATTGTTGAGCTGCATGAAGAACCATTTCTTGCCATCTTTGTACTTTTTTATCGATATCATTTCCAAGTTTTTGTTCAACGTTTTTACTATAAAAAGGAATTATTTTAGCTACTCCTAGTTCGACCGCTTTTTGTAAAATAAATTCAAAAGCTTTTGTTTTTAATATTGCAATTGCAAGCATTGGCTGTTTTTTAAATTCATGATTTAAATTGAGTTCTTCAATTATTTCAGCTTTGTTTGGAAAAACAAATTTAGTTAAATAAAATTTTTCTTGATAAACACAAATAAATTTATCATTTCTTGATTTTATTACTTTTAGATGTTGTAAAACTCTTTTATCTAAAATAAAATAATTATTTATTTTTTCAAATACAAAAAATCTATGCATATTGTTCCTTTATTATTTTAAAATTATCTTGCATTTAGTAAAAAAAAAAAAAAAAAAACCAGCGCACCAGTTTTTTTAATTATTATGTGAAAGGATAATTTCTTATCAATATTAAATTTATATATTAAAATAAAATATATTTACTTAATCTCATTTTTATCTAAATGAAATCTTGAATATTATATAACGAAAAAATAAAATTGCAAAAAATTTTTTGGATTTTTCAATTTACGTTCTTAAAAATAACCTAATTTTACTCTTTGGAGCATCTACAATATATAGAAAAAGAAGAAAAAATCCACAAAGTGTTATAATATTCTTACTTATTTCAATACTAGTTAATTCAATAACTAATAATTAAACATTAATAATTAGTGAATTAATGACACTTTAAATACTTTTTTATAAACAAAGAAAGATAATACAATGAAAATAAATTTTAAAAAATAAAGTAATTTATTTTTTTGTTTTTTATTTAAAGTAGTATTCCAAGTAAAGGAGAAAAAATGTTAAGGAAAGCGATAAAACTCAAAATTTTAGCTGGTTCATTAGCTGCTGCAACTGGAGTTACAATAACCTCGATAGCAATTTATTCAGCCCCTACACTTGCTAAAAAAGAAGCTACAAAAACCAATCTTAACAATAGCGTTTCTAAAAATCAGAACCAATTAATAGATAAAGTAAACTATTTAGCAATTGGTGATTCAATAACTGCTGGTTTTAATCTTGAATCAGGAAATGATATAAGAGGAAATTTCAAAGATAATCATGTAAGAGGGCTTTCTTATCCAGCATATTTAGCTAACTACATTCAAATGGTTAAAAAAGATGCTTTAGTTTCTTTTGATAACTTAGCCCTTTCAGGAAGTACTATTAGAAATTGACTTTATCTTTTAGAACCAAGTAGAAAAAATGAAGCAAATCAAAACAAAGAAATTCTCAAATTTACTTTAGAACTTGACAAACAAACTAATAATCATTTCGCAGATGTAATAAAAAGTGTCTTCAATGATTTTGAAAGCACAAGTTATCCTAAATTAATTCAAAAAGTAAAAGATTCTAATTTGATTACTTTGTCTTTAGGAGCTAATGATTTAATTCTTTCTTTAGATTATGAACTTTTAAGTCAAATTAATAACGAAAAACACACTCTATTAAAACAACAACTAATTAATCAATTTAAACAATCACAAAATGATAAATTAGAACAAGTTCGTAAAAACTTAGCTAAATTAATATTATTAATTAAAAAAATCAATCCTAAGACTAATATAAATTTAATCGGTTATTCTGAAAATTTAACTGCAGTTGCTTCTTTATTTAGTTCTATGTTGGAAAATAGCTTAAATCTAGATAAAGATTACATCATTCAAATAATTAAAAAATTAAACGAAACAATTAAAGAAGTTGCTGCTCAAACAAAAGTTAATTACATAAATGTTTATGATAAACAACTTTGAGAAGCTAATAAAAAAGAGTGATTAAAAAATGATTTAGATATCCATCCCTCTACATTTGGTTATAAAAAGATGGCGCAAGAAATTTTTCTTAAGTTATCTTTAAAACAAAACCAAAAAAGCCAACTTTTTAGTTTAATTCCATATTGAAATGAAAATTATTTAACACAAGATAATAATTCATACAAACAACAAATCGACTTTAAATTAACCAATGAACAAATAATTAAAAAGCTAGTTAGAAACAAAACCATAAATAATTGAACAAAGCAAGCTACAGAATTAGATAAGCTTTCAGAAATTGAATTTTTTAAAGCGAATAAAACAGCAACACAAGCTTGAAAATCAATTTTATATGCTTATTTAGTTACTAATACATCAGTTCTTAATAAAGTAGTAGATGGTTCAGATTTAAATTCTGAAATTAAAGAAAATATTAAAAGTTTCTTTAAGGATAAAAATTTTCCAAGTTTTTTACAAGAAGTATTATCAACTAAATTAGTTTCAAATTTCATAGCTTCTTTTGAATCTTACGTTTTGCAAGCTAATGAAAAACAAACTTTTGAAAGTTTGATAAATTACGTAAAAAATAAAGGATTAAATGACAAAGATTTAATTGCTTTTTTGCAATCTATTTTAAATTCAAAATTGATAACTGAAAATAAAGAACAATTTAAGTCAGTAGTTTTGGATTTATTATTTATTAACAAACATATTATTAACTTTGTTTTTTCGAAATTTAATTTACAAAGTCAATTGGATACTAAAACTGTCAACGCTATTCTTGGCTTTCAGTCTTTTTATGAATTCTTTAAGCAAATAGTGGACGAACTTATAGATCACAAAGATGAATATTTAAAAATTAATCAACTTTCTGATATTTTTCAAATTTTTTTATCCAAAGAAGAAAATATTAAAAAACTTAAACAATTTTTTGTAAATTTTTCTGGAGAAATGTTAAAAAATGATGTAGTTATTTCATCAATTATTAAGTGAATTTCTGTAGCATTAAATGTTGAAATTGACCAAAGTACATTAGAACAAATTGTTTCAACAGTTCACCAGTTTAGTGATCAAATTCTTAATACTAAATTATTTTCAGTAGTTCAAGAAAAATTTACTTCAGAAATAATTTCTGTACTTAATTCAGCAACAAAAGAAGAACTATATAACTTTAAAGTTATAGACAAAATTATTGAAAGATCAAAAAAAGTTGCAAGTTCTTTAGTAACTGAAGAAACTTTTACAACTTTATTAAATGATTTACATAATTTAAACATTAATGTTTCACAATTAAATATAATAAAAGAAGCTCTTTTACCACTTTATGATTTTCTAACAAATGATCAAACAAAAAAAGCTATTTATAATTTTGCAGATATCAAAGATGAAAATCTAAAAGAACTAATTTCGCTTTCTTTGTCCTATTTATCTAAAAATAATAGTATCCAAGATACTGTTGAATTAATTTTAGATGACTTTTTTATTAATCATAAAAAAGATTATGATAATTTAACTACTGCTAAGCAATTTTTAGGAACTTGAATCAAAAGAAGAAGAGAGTTCATTGAAAGAATTATTTATAATTTTATTAATGAAAATATTCAAAATCAAAAATTTAGCTCAATTTTAAAAAAGATAATTTCATCTAATGAATACATAACTTTAAGTGATAGTTCACAACGTACTTTAATTGCTTTATTTGAAGCTTTACTTAAACGTTTTCCACACGAAAACAAAAAAATTCCTTCAGTAATTCAATCAACTCTTGATCAATTTTGAACTGCAATTATTACATATTTAAAAAGTAATGAAAAAAACTTCGACAATTTTGACAAGTATTTTTCAATTTCAAAATTATTCCCCGAAGAAAATGTTGTTAATTTATTAAGAGAAATTAGCTTTATATCAAAAGATTCTCACAATCCTGATTTGACCATTGACAAACTTTTTAGTTTAGGTAATGAAGTTTTAAGATCTGATTTAGTTAAAAAGTTAATTTTTAAATATATTAACTTTCATGTTGAAGGAAAAACAGTAGAAGAATCACAAGGTATTTTTAATAATCTTTACGATACAGTTATTTCATCAGCTTCTTTTAAAAGTTTTGTAGATTTATTTATAAAATATGCTTCCACATTTAATGTGGATGACAATAATTTTAGTATAACTAACTTACTAAAACAATTTTTAACAACTAAAAAAGATGAAATTAAAAAAGCATTCAAAGAGTTTACTTTAGAAAATATTAAACAACCTTATATTCATTCACTAATTAATTCAATTATTCACAAAAACTTTAAATCTTTAGGTATTGATTTTAGTGATGATAATGTTCAAACAATACTAGATGTAATTAGAGCTTTACTACAAAAAGATGTTGATAATGAAGTCCATAAAAATGATAGTAGCTACAGACCGTTAAAAACTGTAAATTTAATTTTAGATGAAATTCATAAGTTTTTAATTGCTTATTTAGATAATAAAAAAGATTTTAAAGTAGATTTTAAAACCTCAGATATTATTAATTTAATTCTTGATTTTGCGCAAATTGTTGACAATAATGAGTTCAAATCTAATAATTATGAAAAATTAGCAAGTGTAGTTAGAAAATTATTAAAAAGCGATATTGCCAAAAACCAACTTAAACAATCAATTTCTAGTTTTTCGCAAAAATATAATTCATTATTAAGTAAAGAACTTTATATTTTAGTTGATAAATTAATTGATTCTAATAGAATAAATGATGTTATTAAATTAGTTTTTGATTACCTTAAAAATAACAAACAAGATTTACAAAATGAAGCAGATCATCCAACTGGCCAATCATTTTCTTCTTTATTTGTGAAGTTTTTAACCAACAAAAAAGAAGATCTAAAAAAGATAGTAAAACAATTAATTGAAGAAAATATTGATACAAATGAAGTTAGAAATCTATTTAAAAAAGTCTTTGAAGTAGAACTAAAAGTTCAAATTAGCCCAACAGAAACAGATTTTTTAATTTATACTATTAAAGAATTAATTTCTGGAAAACATAAATTTATAGATGTTAATTCTGCTCTTTCTAACAAAAGTTCTTTTGATATTGTTTTAGATAAAATTTTTGATTTAGTAATCACAAAACTTTCTAATAAACCAGATGCAAAAATTAGTTTTACTTCACAAGAAATGCTTCATTTCTTGAAAGAACTTTTATTAATTATTAATCAAACAAGTTCAACTCAGCAGAAAAATAATTTAGTTTCTTTAGTTAACAAATTACTAAAATCTGAGTTTGTAGATCAACAAATTGCAAAACTAGATTTAAGTTTCTTAGATAAAAACAAATATACAAAAAATACACTATCTCAGACTCAAATTAGACCAATAATTAAAGATATTATTTCTTGAGATAGAACAGCCAAATTTGTTGATTCATTAGTAAGATCAATGAATTTAACTAATCAAGAAATTTCTTCTTTAAAATCTGTTCAAGAATTAATTCCTATACTTATAAGAAAACATAAACAACTTTTTAAAGACTATTTATACGATTTATTAGCTAAAATTTCAGATTATGATCAAGTTGGAAATGTTTTTGTAAATCTTATAAAAGATCAATTAAAACTTACTCAATTAACAAGAAGCGAAGATAAACAAAAAATCAAAGATTTTGTTAAAAATATAGCTCATGCAGCAAGAAATATCAAACTAGTTAGTTCAATAATTGATAAATTAGTTGTTGAATTTTCAAAAAATAATCAAGAAATTAGTATTTCTAAAATTTCTTCAATATTATCTTCAATTTTTGCTGATAAAAACTTCTTAAGCACAGAAAAAATATTCTCTTTAATTGATGCAATTGAAAATCCGCACCATCCAGATCCTAAAAACCCAAAAATTAAAATTCAAACATTAGTTAATTTCTTAGATTTAATTTTTATAACAGCTTCTGATTGAAACAATCAAAATAACACTAAAAAAGAAAATATTTCGCCAATTTTAAATCACTTTAATACTTTAAATCCAAAACACCAAGCTATTTCTTGAACAGGTCAATTACCTCCAGGAGATTTTGGTAGCGGAACAAAAATAAATCTTAATAAAATTGGAATATTTGTTAAATATATTTATGATGATTTCAAACTCAGACACGTTGGACAGCAAATTAGAAAAGATAAATACCGACATTATCCAGAAGGTAGAATGATTTACCGACTAACAGCTATTTTATTATTAACTGTTTGAGAAGAATTGTTTAGAGATGCATCTTCAATTGTGCAAGTAAATGGATTTTGAAAAGAAGATTTAAATGCAAAAACAGGTATAGCTGAAGTTTATAAATATCTAACGTCTTCACATGATAATGATATTAAAAATTTAATTAAAGCATTTTATGGAAAATATACACCAACAGGTGGTTGATTATTTAAAAGTTGAAGAAATAACACCAATTATCTAAAAGATGATTTAGTTCCTATGGTGTATTGATCAGGTTCTGCAGATCGTTTTGAGCGTCATGTATATCCAAGAATTAAAGATAGAATAATCCATCAAATTAGAAATGGTCATGATGATAATCATTAGTAATTAAATAATTTTATTTTGCAAAAAATAATATAAAATTAAAAGATATGAAATTTAAATTTATAAATAAAAAGAAAAACTCGCGAGATGATGAACAATTAAAAGATGAATCAACTCCAGTAAAAGAAAACTTCGATGATATCAAGCTCGATGATGACTCTCAAGATTATCAACAAAGACCAACTAATGATTTATACAGACAAAATCTTGATTTTTTATTAGAAAATGATGAAAAAGAAGATTACACAGAACAACAAGATGAAGATATTTTAATTGAACAACCAAATAACATACCCCAAATTTCTGATGAAGAAAGAGAAAAATGATTCAATAATGAATTAGAAGCTCAAATAACAAAAGAAATTGAATGAGATGAACATCAAAAAACCTTAGATGCACATGAGCAAAAACACAACGAGTCTCAACCAACTCATACCCATAATTCCTTTCCACAAACACATACTCATTTAGAATTTGAAAATCATCCAACTTCAGAAAAAGAAGCAAAAGCAGAAGCTAAAAAAGAAAATTGATTAGCTAGAATATTTTCAAAAACTAAAAAGAAAAAAACAGAAATTCAAAACGATATTAATTTATCAAAAGAAGAGCAAGAATTTTTATCAGAAATGTCTAAAATCAATTCTATCGAACATCTAGAAGACGTTGATTCTAAAAAAGACTATAAAGAAAAATTAGTAGCTTGAAGTTCAAACTTTAAAATTTTAAATAGTGATATTATTGCTAATTTAGAAAAATCTGAAAAAATTCCTTCAACAAAACAAGATAGTGGTGACAACCTTTGAGATAAAATGTCATTTTTGTCAAGATCAATTTACAAAACTTTAGCTATCTTATTTGTTTCATTGTTTTGGTTTTTATTTTGAACAATTATGGGTGGATTTCAAAACTATAGAGTAGAAAATTATGTTATTTATATTTCCATTTTATCTATAATTCTGCTTGTTATTCTATTAGGAATTTATATTAACACCATCAAAAACAAAGGTGATCATAGCAAATTAGTTGCTTATTATATTTGGAATTCGATATTTACATTTATTAACTTACTAATTAGAATCTTATTTATCTTTACTCCTTTGTTTATTAATGCATTTATTCAAGTACCAAAATTCCCTAGCGAAGATGCTATTAAATTAATTGGTAAACTTGAAGTTTCAACTTTTGCTCCTTCATTTTGTTTGGTAGTTATTGGTATTTTCTATATTCCTGTTAACTGAAATAGAACATTTAAAAAAGTTATAAACAGCACAGGTATTATTGTTTTAATTACTCATTTATATTTACTCAAAAACTACAAAAATAATCCAAATAAAATTGTTTATACAAGATTAAGAGATAGTTGAATTAGATTAAATAAAGTCTTTGAAAAACCTTTAGGTATTGGTTATCATCCTGCTTTTATTAAAATGACACAGGATTTCAAAGCGCAAAACCTTTCTTTTGAAGAAAAAAGAGCAAAAATAGACCAAGTTAAAAAGATAATTGAAGATGATTTAAAATAACAAAAAAAAACACTTGCAAGTGTATTTTTTTGTTATTTTTTATAGTAAATTAAAGATTTGATTAAGTGCTTGTTTTGCACCATTTTTGATGTTGTTATTTACTAGTTCATAAGATAAATTTTTAGCTATAAAATCAGAAACATATTTTAGAGTTTTGAAACTAATTTTGTTTTTAAAACAAACATGAGCAAGCGCAAAAGCTTCCATATCAAAAATACTTACATTGATGTGTTTTTTAATAAAATTTAATCTATCTAAATCATAAATAAAAGCATTTGAAGAACCTAAGTTGATGTTTTTGTTAGTAAAATCAAAATCATTTGTGTAAAACTTTTTTTCTTTAGGAGTTTGTCCAAAATCATATCAAGGAGTTTGTGCATCACAAAGATAAATTTTATCTGGATAAAGAATTGAACCTAAGTCTAAATAAATATCATTACTTCCAACTGCGCCGTAATTATACACTTGAGTAATTTTGTATTTATCAATTAAATATTGACAGGCTGCAGCTGCATTAATTAAACCAATTTCTACTTGGAAGTAATGAATTTTATATTGTTTGTAGTTAAAAATATAACCAATTCCATAAGGTGTTGTAACTTTGTTTGCTTGATTTATGAAGCTAAATTGTTTTAAATCTACAAATTCTAATTCATCTGCAAATAAAATAGCAATATTAACTATTGATTCAGAATTTGTAGATTTGTTGTTGTTCTTCATCAATTTTTCCTTCAGATTGTAATAACTTTAAATTAGCTTCTAAAACGGATTTAAATCCTTGATAAAAGTCTTTTTTTGCTAGTTCTCTAAGTTTTTGCACCCCAGGATATTTTCTACCTCTTGCTAATTTGTCGGCCATATAAACGATTTTGGCATAATCATCCATATCATAAGCTAAAGATGTATGAGACGCAATTGAGTTAGCAATAGTTTTTTTTGCTATTTTATATTTTTTAGTTAACCAAAAATAAGCACTAAGTTGGTGGAGTTTGTAATCAGGGACCTTAGATTGGTCTACATCACATTGTGCTAAAAACTCTCTATGTTTTTCTTTAGATCATGTTTTAGTAATATCATGTAATAATCCACCATAATAAGCTATTTTGGCATCTTTTTTAAGTTGTTTTGCATATTCAGCTGCTAATTGTGCTGTAGCATAACAATGTTTTAAACGTTCTCCATTATTGATATGAAATTTTAATAAATCTTCTATATATAAAAAGTTAGAAGAAATGTATTTGTGTACAGCAGGAAACAATCCACTAAAATCAGAATGACGAATATTAGTTGAAGAAAAATCGTATATTTTGTTATCAAATAAGACTGCGTTATATTTTTTAAGATTTTTCTTATTTATTTTTTTATCTCTTTTAAAAACAATTATTTGACTAAGTTGACAAATTAAATCAATGTCTTTTCATTTGTGAAGTTTTTCTAAATTATCAGAGCCTATTATGAAGTAAAGTTGTGCATTTTTAAATCTGTGTTTGAAAAATTTGATTGTATCAATTGTGTAGCTAATACCCTTTTTGTTAATTTCAAATTCACAAACTTTGGCTTTTTCAGGTAATACTAATTTAATCATATTGTACCGATGTTCACCGCTAACGTAGGATTGTTGCTTGTTTTTGAAAGGATTTTGGTAATTTGGTACAAAGTATAAAGAATCTAAACCAAGCTTTTTAATAGCAAGCTTAGCGATTTTAATATGTCCTTTATGAATAGGATTAAATGTACCTCCAAAGACGGCAATTTTTTGTGGCAGTTCCATATTATTGTCCTCCAATAGCTTCAATATCTAAAGCTAAAGAAGACTTTAAAGACTTCATTTTCTTTGATTTTTCAATTTCTTTTTCAGGATTTTTTAAAAACTTTTTAATATAATAACCAACTCCACCTTCTTTGTTGGTTTTTTTAAGCACAACAGTTGCTTTTCTTTTTAAATCCTGATCTGAGTTTTTCATTGCCACAGAAACTGTTGCTATTTCAAACATCCCAAGGTCGTTAAATCCATCGCCAATTGAAACAACATTATCTAGTTCAATATTGTAATAACGTGTTAGCATAGAAACAACTTTTGATTTATTAACTCCAACTGATGTTATATCAAAAACATAAGATTGACCTTCACCTTTTGATCAAGCGGAAAATTCACCTAAATCTCCATATTTTCTTTCTAGATATGATTTAAGTTCTGCAACATTTGTAGTTAATTTAGTATCTAAAATTACACCTGTTGGTTTAAGAGGAATTTTTTTAAGATCAATTCCAGCTTTTAAGTTAGGAATTTCATTAAATCCAAAAACTTTTTCAAGATTTTCATCTCTTTTTTGAATTTTAGCTCATCCTGGACCTTCAATTGCTAAATTAGTTATTTCTGATCTTAATTTTTTATCACCTAGAATATAAAGCATTTCATTAAGATTTAAATATTTGATTTCAGGAATAAAATTATAGTTTTTTGGATTATGAACATAAGCTCCATTAAAATTTCCAACAATAGTATCCAAACCTAATTGATCATAAATTTTTTTAGTTGATCTTCAAGGTCTACCTGTGATAATGCACACTTTGTGTCCTAATGCTGTTGCTCTTTTGATTTCTCTTTCAGTTTCTTCGTGAATTTCTCCAGTTGCTGAATTAGACAATACAGTCCCATCTAGGTCTAAAACAAACAAGTATATTGATTTATTTGACATAATTTCCTTTATTTTTCTTCATTTTTTATTATTAATTTTATCTCTGGTTGTTTTTTAAAATAAAATTTGTATATTTCGTCTACTAAATTATAACGTTCTGTGTGAAGAACAACTCCTCCTGATAAGAAAGTGTTTAAGTTTGAATCTAGATAAAAAAGATTTGAAATTGGTTTATTAGTTTGGGGATCTTTACCTTCAAATAAAAAGCCAAAAGAGTTTATAAATGCAAGTGAACCATCTCGATTAAAAATACCAGCTCCAGAAGCTCCATGTCCATTGTTTGCATAATAAAATACATTTAGATATTTTTCATCTTTTCCAAAAATAGGTACTGAACTAATTTTTATCCCTTTAAAAGCATTTTTAAACGCAACTTTTTTAGGTCAGAATAAACCTATTTTTAAACTATCATCAAATTCATTTTCTTTTCAAATTTTATCATCTATTTTTACTGAATTTAACTTAGACATATGATCTCAGTATTGTTTGAAAATGTTAAAATTTTCTATTTCATTTTTGATTTGTTCTTTTCCTTTAGCACTTAATACTAATTTGGTTTTTGTAATATTGTAATTATTTTCATTATTGGATTTAGTTGATTGTGAGCTTGTGAAGTAATTTTTACTTCTTTTTCCTTCTTTAGTTTGAATAATGCCATTTAATGATCCACTCATATCGAAGAATTTAGGTAGCCAACTTTGTGTTGTTAGTTTTTGTTGCTGATTATTTGTGTTCTTATCTTGATCATTAACAATAGTTGGTAAATTTTCATCAGTGTAAAAAGATAAAATTCATTTAATAATGTCTTCTCAGTCTTTGATATATTGCTTGTAATTGAAGTAATATAAAGAAATATCTTGGTTTTTATTATCAAAATTAGTTATAACTTTAAAATATTTATTAAATAAATTAATTTCAAAATCTAAGGCTTCTTCTTCGGTGAAGGTTTTTTTAGTATTTTTTGTATTTTTTGTATTGTTTTGATTTGAATTAAAAATAATGTTGTACTTATATTTTTCTCATTCTCAAGCAATAAATAAATCATTTGATATTGTATAGAATTTATTTTTAAAGTAAATTTTGAAAAAATCTTTTAATATGTAGTTATAAAATCTTAAATTTTCTTTATTTTTAATATTAAGTGAAGCAAGTTTGGGATCAACATCTTGAAGTTTCATTGCTCGAGTTACGTGTTTGTTAGTAACTAAAAGTGCACTGTTTCCATCTGTGTCTAAAATTGTTGAAGTTCCTATAGAAATTCTTAAATTTCTTTCGTAAATATCTTCAAAGCGAGTATCTTCACTTGGTAATGATTCAAAAGCGATTTTTTCTACTTTGTTTCATATTTTATTATCTTGTGTATGGAAAATAGAATAGAATTCATTATTAATTTCTTTGTTTAAGTTAAAGTATGAATCTTTTTCTTGTTCTGTGTAGGATTTTGCAAGGATTTGCTCTTTATTTGCAGATTTTTTTAGATCATAAACAAATAATTTATCATTTTGTTTTCCTAAAAATGCTTTGTCATTTTCTTGTTCTATAAAACCGGATTCGTAATTAGCTTTTATTTTTTTGTATTCTTCAGGAAAAGTGATGTTTTTATTTATTTGATCAAGACTAACTTTTGAAAAATTACCTTCGTAATGCTTTGTTTCAACAAGTTTTTCAACTGGTTTTTCTTCAGAGTTTTTTTGATTATCAGATGTATTTACTTTGAAGGAATTGTTTTGTGATGTATTGTTGTTTGAATCATTATTTTGATTATCATTTATTTGCGTATTTGCTTGATTTTGTTTGTTTTTTTCTTTTTCTGGCTCTGTTTTAGTTTCTGGTTGTGGTTGTCGCTTAGTTTCTTGAGTTGGTTCAGTTCTTTTTGTTGATTCGCTATCTTTAGTTGTTGAATCATTTGAAATAGAATCTTGATTAGTTGGATTGTTTAGTTTATTTTTTTTGTAGCTTCCTCTTTTGTTGTTGGAGTTTGGTTGTTAGTTTGCTTTTTAGTATCATCTTCGGAAGTAGGTTGCTTAATTATTGGTTCTTTTGAATTAGTATTTTGGTTATTATTAGTTTTTTGCTCAGGATTTTGTTGTTTTGATGCTGAAGCATCTGTTTTTGTTGGTTGAGTTTGGGTGTTTAAAGTATTTAAGGAAGTATTAAAAGAACAACTAGCAAGAACTAGTGCTGGAGATAAAAAAAGAGCTAGGGCTATTTTCTTGAGTTTCATTAACTTAAAATTTTACTATTTTTATTAATTTTTTCAGTATTTTTGAGGATTTATATAAATATCTAGTTTTTCGAAGTGTTCTGGATCGCTCTCAGCTTTTTGTTTTAATCAAGAACCAAATGTATTTGGATTGTTTTTATCATAGGAAATAACATCTCTTAAATGACTTATAAAAGGGTATGCAACATCGGTAGCATTGTTGAATTCATATGAACTACCAAAAGTATCTAATGCTAAACTATGAATTGCTTGAATATAACCTTTTTGATCAACAATTAATGAACCTGAAGCTCCACCTATTAATCCATTTCCACGTGCTGGCCCAGGTTGGTTTAAATCTGGTTTGCCATCGGGTCCGAGAATGTTTAAATAATAATCATTATGATAAGAAATTCTAGATTCTAAAAAGTTAATTTTGTTAATTTTGTAAACAACATTTGTTCTTTGTCTTGGATAAGCTGAAATGTAAAAATTAGTTAAATAATCACCGTTGTTTAGATTTGCAAAATCATTACCAAATTTAAGTGGTTTGAGGTTTTTTCATTTTTCTAAATCTTCTTTGGTTCCTGTTAATCAATCAATAATGTTTTGTTTTTCTTGTTTTTTAGCTGGATCAGTTATGTAAGGAAGTGAAGAAGTTTGATCAAATAAAGCTCTATCGAGAAGTTTAAAAACAACTTTTAAATCAATGGTGGAAATTGCAATATCGATTGTGTCATTAGTGTTGTTTTCTTCTGGATTATCCTTGAATTGTGCAGGTTTTGTTTTGATGCTATTAGGAACTCAAACAACTTTTAAAAAACTATCAAAGAAATTAGAAGTTGAGACATTATATTTAGTTTCAAATTCTGTTTTTCCATACAAAGGTCTTTTACTTCATTGTTTTAAAGGTACTTTATAAATTAAATTATTAGTTAATTCTTCGCCATTTTTTAGTGGTCAATTATAAGTTGAGGTTTTTGCCCTTTTTAATTTTTCCTCTCTTGTTTCTTTTGGTTCATTATAATCAACATCAGATCAAATAGAATCAACAACATGTCTATTGGATAAGACATAGTATCTTTGATCATTGTCATCATTTGGTTTTACTTTGGAAATCATTGTATAAGTTCCACGATTTCCAAAACTTCTTATTTGTAAATCATTAATTTCTGGATCGAATTTATTATAAGGAAGAATTCTTTCTAATGAGTTGACAAAGTTATTATCTAATTTTCTAGTTAAAGGATGATCAAAAGAAATTTCTGCTTCTTGAGTGGATTTATCAAATGCATTTGGGTTCTTTTTGAAGGTTTTTGAAGGATCTGGATCAACTAAACTAACTCAATCATCTGGAAAAATATCCACTGTTTTTGGTAATCATTGGTATCTTTTATCGTCATTTGGAATTATTTTATCCTCTTTGTCATATTTAATAGTTTCTTGATTGTATTGACTAGGATAAACATATTTTTGCAAAGTCTTATTTTCTTTGTTATCTGTTATATAAGACAAAGACACAAAGGAATTATTTGGCATTATAAGTTTTGTGTTGGGTTTTTCAACATTGTTTTCTTGTTCAGATTGTGAATCGTTTGTGTTTGAATTTGTTTCTTTTTTGTTATTATCTAATTGATTTTGATAATTTTGATAAAGATTTCTAACATAAGTTATATCGTCACTAAGTTCTGATTTTGAATTATTTAGATAAAAATTTATCTCGTTATTTTCTAGTTTTGCTTCAATTTCATAATTATTTTTAAGTTCAAATTTTGCATATTTTTGTTTTAAAAATTCTTCAAAATTAAAGCTAATTCCTATAGAAAAAGATAATGAATTATATTTATTTTGACTTCCAAATGGCATATAATTTAATTGATTTTTAAACTCAAATTTAGGAACACCTGAAAAAACAGCTCTATCAGTTGCAGAAGTGTGAAATTTATCTAAATCTTCAATATTATCTCGTACATCAACATAGAATCATAAAGTAGGATTTTCAACATTTTTGTCTTTGTTTAAAACTTTTTCAATTTCATTAATATCAATTGTTCAGTAGAATTTGTTGTTCTTTTTTCTTCATTTATCTTCATAAATAAAGTTATAAAATCTATAAAATTTTTCGAATTTATTATTTTCTAGTTTTTTAGTAAAGAAATTTTTATGAACAAATCCATTATTAGGTTCAATAAAGTCTTTAAAATTATAAAATCCTTTAAATTCCACATTTTTTTGCTGAACTATTGGAGTTGAATTAGCAGCATTTGATTCACTAGATTCTGCTGATTTTTTAGAATTTGTTGCATTTGTTGATTCTTGTGTTTGTTTGTTTGTTTGTTGAGTTTGTGTTTGACAAGCAATCAATGTTGTTATACTCAATGGAGCTAAAGCTAGCAAGAGAAGTTTGAATTTATATTTCATTAATTTTTTACATTTCCTTTTAAAAATTCACTAAATTTTGCTTAAATTTTAAATAAAATTGTAAAAAAGGCAATAAAAAAATGGCGATCACGAGAGGATTCGAACCTCTGACCACAAGCTTAGAAGGCTCGTGCTCTATCCAACTGAGCTACGCGACCACGCTCCTATATATAATACCACAAAAATTAACATTTAAAAATTTATTTATTTTTATTTTATCTTGTTGAATTTTTAAACATAAAACTTTTTTAATTTATAATTTAAATTAATTTTTTACATTTTTAAAGGACAATTATGAGTTATCAAAAAGAATTAGAAAATTTAGTTTTATCAAATCAAAAATTATCAGGTGTTAAAAAAATCCTAATAATTGATGGAAAAGATCCAAGAGCTATTAAAGCGGCAAAAAATTTAAAATCTCAAGGATTAGTTCATCCAATTCTTCTTTCTGAAACACAGTTTGATTCAGAAGGTGTTGAATTAGAAGTATTATCAGAAGAAAAGATTCAATTATTTGCAAAGGAATTTTTTGAATTTAGAAAAGGAAAAGAAACAGAAGAAGGTGCATTAAAAGCAATGAAAACCCTTCCTTTTTATGCATGTATGTTATTAAGAAAAGGTTTGGTTGACGGAGTAATTGGAGGGCTTGAATTTCCTACAGCAGATATTTTAAGAGCAGCTTTTAAAGTTATCGGTCCAGTTAAAGGAATTAAAACAATTTCTTCAGTTATGATTATGCACAAAAATAATGAAAAATTTATTTTTAGTGATATATCAGTAAATATTTCTCCTAGTTCAGAACAATTAGCTGAAATAGGACATAATGCTACTTTATTTGCTAAAAATTTAGGTTTTAATCCAAATGTTGCCTTTTTATCATTTTCAACTTCAGGTTCAGGTAAAAGCTTAGAAGCAGAAGCAGTAGAAACAGCTACAAAGCTTTATAATGAAAATGCTTCAACAAAAGCTCTAGGTGAAATTCAGTTCGATGCAGCAATGGATTTAGAAATTAGAAAAGCAAAATACAAAGGTGAAATGAATTTAGATCCAGTAAATGTCTTGATTTTCCCTAATTTAAATGCAGGAAATATAGGATATAAAATTGCTCAGCGTCTAGGTGGTTTTGGAGCTATTGGACCAATTATTACAGGCATAGCAAAACCAATAAATGATTTATCTAGAGGTTCAACAGTTGAAGATATTTTCAACACAGCATTAATTACAGCACTACAAGCAGAAGGAACAAAATAATGTCAAGTAAAATTTTAGTTATCAATGCAGGATCATCTTCTATTAAATGATCTATGTTTTCTAAAGAAAATATGCAATTACACTCAAGCGGAATTGTTGAAAGAATTGGAATAGCAGGTTCATTTTTTAAAACAAAATTAGGAAATCAAAGCTGATTAAAAAATCAAGATGTAGTAGATCATAAAGAAGCAATGTCAATTTTAATTAAGATTTGATTACAAAATGCAATTATTCAAGATGTTAATGATATCGAAATTGCAGGATTTAGAGTGGTGCACGGAGGTAGTGAATTTACAGGTCCAACTGCACTTACATCTAAAGAAATTCAAATTATTGAAGATCTTTCAAAATTTGCTCTGCTACATAATCCAGGAGCTGTGCAAACCATTAAAGCAATTCAAAAAATTTTACCTAAAGTAAAAATTTCAGCTAATTTTGATACAGCATTTCACACAAGTATTCCAGCTGTAAACCACACATATCCAATTAACTCACGTTTTGCAAAAGATCATGGCATCAAAAAATATGGTTTTCACGGAATTAGTCATAAATTCATAACTAACAAAATGGAAGAAATATTTAAAAGAGACAAAGTAAATTTTGTTAATTTACACATAGGAAATGGTGCTTCATTATGTGCTATTAAAGAATCAAAATCACTTGATACTTCAATGGGTCTTACTCCTCTTGCTGGAGTTATGATGGGTACAAGAAGTGGAGATATTGATCCTTCCATTCATCAATTTGTAGTAAATGAAACAAAAATGAGTCTTAATGAATTCATAGATATGTTAAATAAAAAATCAGGTCTTTTTGGTGTTTCTGGAATTTCTTCTGATGTTAGAGACTTACTTCAAGCAAGAAAAGATGGAAATAAAGATGCTGAATTTGCACTTGAACTATATACACAAAAAATTGCTGACTACTTAGTAAATTACATTAATAAAATAGGAAAAGACATAGACGGAATTGTATTTACAGGTGGTGTTGGAGAAAATGCAGCTCTTGTTAGAAGTTTAATTTTAAGCAAGATTAATTTTCCTAAATTTAATATCGTAATCGATAAAGTAGTTAATGAAAAACCATTATCTGAATTTGCAGATGTAGAAAAAATTTCAACAGAAGAATCAGATTTAAATGTATTTGTAATTAAAACAAATGAAGAGCTCTTAATTGCACAAAACGCTTTAAAAATCTTCTCAAAATAAAGAAAAAGAAAGAAAATAAAAACCAGAAACGAAATAATTTTCTGGTTTTTATTTTTATTATTTTTATATTAACTTAAAATTTAAAAACAAAGGAAAAATTATGTGAACATTTATAAAATCAGCTGCTGATAAATTTTCTTGATTTGAACATTTAGCACAAGAAATTTGTTTAATTGGAAGGTCTAACGTTGGAAAATCTTCTTTAATTAATGCATTAGCAAATCAAAAAATAGCAAAAACTTCAAAACAACCAGGACGAACTCAGTTAATTAATTTTTTTTATAATCAACAAAAACAAGTAATTGTTGATTTACCTGGATATGGATTTGCAAAAATTTCTATTTCACAAAAATCTTTAATTTCTTCTATGTTAGAAGAATATTTCAAATCAAGAACTAATTTAAAAATAACTTTTATACTTATTGATTCTAATGTAGGAATTACATCTTTAGATTTACAAATGCTTGATTTTCTAAAGCAACTCAAAAGAAATGTGGTAATAATAGCTACAAAAATTGATAAAATCAATCAAAGTCAAAAATATAAAATTACCAAAGCAATTCAAGAGCTAAATTATGAATGCTTTTTAGTTTCTTCTGCTAAAAAAATAGGAATTAGTCAAATAAATAATTTTATTAATCAACAGCTAAGTTAGTTTTTGCTTTTGCATTAGTTAATTTTTTTAAATACTTAATTTCTTTTGGTGTTAATTTTCGATATTGACCAAGTGATAAATTTGCAAGATTAATAGATGCAAATTGAACTCTTTTTAAATCTAAAACTTCTATTTGAAAATGATCAAAAAGTCTTTTAACATGATGATTTGAACCTTGTTTTAGTTTAACAATGTATTTATTTGTTGCTTTTTTCTTAATTATTTGTCTTGAATTAATTTCATTGTTTAATTTAATTACATTTTTATTAGCAAAATTAATTTGCTCATCACTTAAATCACCATTGGTGTGTACTAAATAAGTTCTTTCAATTTGAAATTTGGGATGTATTAGTTTATTAGCTAATTCACCATCGTTAGTTAATAAAATAATTCCTGTTGTATTAAAATCCAGACGGCCAACAGGAAACAAATATTCTTTTTTAGGAAAGAAATCTATGATTTTTTTACGATTAAAATTATCTTCTCTTGTGCAAACCACTCTTTTTGGTTTGTAAAAAGCATAATAAATATGTTCAGCTTTTTTAAGTATTTGATTATCAATTTTAATTTCATCATCAAAAGAAGCTTTTTGTCCAATTGTTGCTAGTTGATTATTAACAAAAACTCGATTTTGTAAAATCAATTTTTCAGCATTTCTTCGTGAACAATAGCCTGTTTGTGAAATTAATTTTTGAATTTTTTCTTCCATATTTAGTTTTCTTCTATTATTTTTTTAATCGCATTTTTAGCTAATTTGACACATTCAAGTCGATTTAAGTGATTTTTTGTATTAACAAAAACATTTAAATCATTTAATTTTTTGTTTATTTGTTGAGTATCTAACATTTGCTCATAATCAACAAAAAGCTGTTGAATTTGTTCAAATGTTTTATTTTTTATTTGTTTAAGTAAAATGTCGCTCGAAGCTATAAATAGTGAGCAACCCCTGGCTCTAAATTGGCCATCTTCTACAGCATTTTCCTTTATTTTTAAAGCCAAATCTAAATTATCATCACAAGAAGTGCTAAAAGAATTAATAGTTTTTCAATTTGGATTTAATTCTTGAACTTTATTTTTTGGATTAGAATAAGTTTCTAAAATTTTTTTTCTTCTGTAGTTAAAATCGTTATACAAAATCTAAAAACCCTTCGTATTTTTTTAAGTATTGTACTAATTTATCAACATCTTTTTTATCATTGTAAAGTGCTAAAGAAACTCTGACAAAAGAATCTTGATTTAATATTTGAGAAATTAATGGTGCACAAAAAGTTCCACTTCGAACATATATATCATTGTGTCCTAAATAGGAACTAATATCTTGTGCTGGTATGTTGTTAATATTAAATAAAATTATACTATCCCCTCTTTTGCTATAAATTTGTATGTTTTCAATTTGACTTAATTGATCAAAAAGATAAAAAGAAAGTTTTTTTAAATAATTTTTAATATTTGCAATCCCTATAGTTTCTATTAGATTTAGTGCATTTTCAAACTCTCAAATAGCTGATAAATTTAGTGTTCCTGCTTCAAATTTGTTTACATTATTGTAATAATTTCAATTTTGGCTATCAATAATAGTAGAAATTGTTCCTCCACCTGTTTTTATAGGTTCTAAAGTATCTAAAAGCGGTTTTTTTATAGCTAAAATTCCTAAACCTGTAGGTCCGTATAATTTATTTGTACTAAAAGCAACAACATCAAAATAATTAAAATTTACTTCTTGAGAATTAATAGCTTGAGTTGCATCATTTACTACAATAGCCTTGTTTTTTAAAGCTAAATTGTAAATTTTTGCTTGATCAAAAATTATATTTATATTATTAGTTTTTTGTGAATAAGCAATAATTTTTGTTTTTTTATTAATATCTTTTTCTAAATTATTAGATAAAACTATTTTAGCTTTTGTCGCTTTTGCTATATTAAATCAAGGAATTAAATTAGAAGTGTGATTATATTTGCTCAATAAAATTTCATCATTAGCTTTTATTTGTGATTGAATCATTAAAGCAAAGAGATTAATTGACTCAGTAGTTCCTGAAGTAAAAATAATTTCATCTGATTGGGCTTGAATTAATTTAGCGATTTTTTTGCGCACAGTTGCAATTTTTTCTTCAATAATCAAGCCTAATTTAGAATTTTTTGAATGATTATTAATGGCAAATTTTGTATAAAATTCAGCACCTGCTTTAATTACTGATAGTGGTTTTTGCACTAAAGCAGCTGAGTCAAAATATGTAATTGTTTTTAAAATAGGAAATTGTTTTTTATAAGATTTCATTATGTTTTTTTATATCAAAGAATATATTCTGTATTTTTTGATTTTTGTCCTTTAATTGGAGAAGTAATTTTATCAATAAATTTAAAATTATGTTCACTAGCTTGTGATATGCTTCGATCAATTAAAAAAGGATGAAATTGTTCTAAAACAAAACCACCTTTTTCAACGTATTTTGAAGAAGCTTCAAATTGAGGCTTTAATAATACAATCAAATCATCATTAGTTTTTAGAATATGCTCAACAACTTTATAAACTTCTTTTAAACTAATAAATGAAACATCGCAAACTACTTTATCAATTTCAACTTCAAACATTTGTTTTGAAATAGATTTTAAATTAGTTTGTTCTAGAGATTTTATTTTCGAATTTTGCCTTAATTTGTAATCTAGTTGATTGTTACCAACATCTAAAGCGTAAACTAGTTTTGCTCCATAATTTAAACTAACTTGTGAAAAACCACCTGTTGATGCACCGATATCAAGAATAACTTTATTTTCAAAATCTAGTTTAAAAGCTTCAATAGCGGCGAGCAATTTATAAGCACCACGAGAAACAAATTCTTTTTTTTGCTCAATTAGTATTTTATCGCTATCTTTAATTAAAAAACTAGGAGTAAAAACCACTTCATTATTGATTTTAACTTGTCCTGAACGAATTAAAATTTCAGCATTGGAGTAGTTTTTCTCAATTAAGTATTCTTTAATGCTTTTTTTCATAATAATTTATTTAAATTTTTTTAGTAAACTAATAACATATGAATTAAAATCAGAAGAAACATGCACCATTAAAAGTGAAAAATTATTAAAAGAATTTCTTCTTTTTGCTTCATTTTCGAAGTTATTTTTCTTGTTGTGTTTAGTGGAATAATAAATAAAGGTTGCTAAATTAGAAAGAAGCAATTTATGATTTATTTTATAAAGAGTTTGTTTGAAAAAATCAAAAATTTGTTTTTTAAAACTTTCTTCTGATTTAACTAAAACAAGATTAGATTCAAAAAGTAAAATTTCCTCTTCTGAAAGTTCTAAATCAAAAAGTTCATCTAAAAAAACAAAAGGAAATCTCTGTTTTTTGTTTCTAAAACATTTTTTATAATTTTTTCATATTTTAGTGTTCTTGAGTTGTTTTTTTATATACTTTAAGATTTTCTTGCTCATAAAATTGATTTATTTTATCCAATACTGCATTTACAAATTTATATTCTTTATCGGATTCTAAAGTGTAGTCTTTAATCATTTGAACCATTTCATTAATTACAACTTTGTTATCATTTACTAAAAGTTCAAAAGAACCTAATAATAAAATTGCACGAACTAAAGGTAAAATCCGATTCCAACTTCAATTTGAACCCAAAAAGTTGATAATTAATTTTTGAAAAATTTCATATTTTTTTTCAATTGCTTCTAAAATTTTAATTTGTTCTTTTGTTAAGTCATAGTTTTTGAATATTTCATTAGTGTTTATTTTATTGTCAAATAGTTCATAAGAATAAAGCAAACTAATAATTTCCATTCTATGAATTCTGCGTTTACTAAAAGGGTATTTTTTATTTTCTGTTTGCGTCATTTTTGCCTTTTAAGTTAATTCGTCAAAAATATCTTCACCTATATCACTTAGCTTGATTTTGAAGTTTTTTGCCACAATATTTCCAATAGTTGCAAGTGAGTCAATGTGAGTTGATAATCCCTTTTTCATATCTTTAAATTGTTTAGAAAACACTGTTAAAGGAAGCGCTTCTCTTGTGTGATTTGTTCCTGGAAATAGAGGATCATTTCCATGATCTGAAGAGATTAGTAGTAAATCATCCTCTTTTAGTGCATTAATTAGTTTTGCTAATTTGATATCAAAATTATTTACATTTTCTGCATAACCGACAACATTTCTTCTGTGTCCATAACTTGAGTCAAATTCTACTAAATTTACAAAAATAAACTCATTTTTACTATCTGTAGTTGCAATATTTATAGCTACATCCATGTTTTCGTTGTCGCTAGCTGGACCATATACTTGATCGATTCCATATCCAGAAAAAATATCGTGAATTTTTCCAACACCAATTGTTTTAATATTTGCTTGCTGAAGTCTGTTCAATACAGTTTCTTGTGGTGGTCTATTAGCATAATCGTGTCTGTTAAAAGTTCTAATGAATTTTCCATCTTCTTTTACATAAGGTCTTGCAATAACTCTAGCAACATTTCACTCAGGTCTTGAAGAACAAATCCTTCTTGCTGCTTTGGCATATTTGTAAAGATTATCTAATCCCATTGTTTTTTCATTACCACAGATTTGTAGAGTTGAATCTGGTGAAGTATAAACAATAATTTTATCATCTTGTTCTTGATCACCTAATTCTTGTAAAATAACAGTTCCGCTGATGGATTTATTTCCTATTATTTTTCTACCATCGAATTCTTTTTCTAGTTCATCTAGTAATTCTCTTGGAAAACCATTGTCAAAATTAGGATTAGCAACTTTGGTCCAAATACCCATCATTTCTCAATGACCTGCAAGAGTGTCTTTGGCATTGGATTTTGCAATGATTTTACCCATATATG
The DNA here is from genome assembly GCA_028644305.1 of Xerus rutilus. NCBI lineage: Eukaryota > Metazoa > Chordata > Mammalia > Rodentia > Sciuridae > Xerus > Xerus rutilus. The sequence goes on from JAQQSJ010000023.1 coordinate 97,327, forward strand.
CTTGTGGTTCTTTGTTTTTTTTATAATGTCCTTCTAATTTTGCAATATTTGTAATTCCTAATTTTTTTCAAGTTGGAATTTCTAGTAAATTAGTTGTTGAAGCACTATATAAAGTATTTGCTCCTTCATCTTGAAATTCTTTTTGTCTACCGTCGTCACCAATTCCTAATGAATCAGTAACAATTAAAAAAATTCTATTAAATTTAAACATTTTTAATAATTACCCTTCTAAAAGTACTTAAATTTTCCCTTTTTAATAAATTGTTTATATTTTATTACAAATTAAGAAAATGAAAATAAAACAACAAACAGATATAAAAGATTGTGGGATTTCAATAATTCACTTTTTTTCTAAATATTTATATGACAAAGACTTGAAACTTAGCAAAATCAAAGAACAAGCCTTTTTTAATCAGCAAGGAATTTCAATAAAAAATCTTGAAAATTTAGCAAATCATTTTGGAATTATTTTAGATTCTTTTCATTGTAATTTAGCTACTTTGCTTGAGTTAAAAATAAACTCTCCAATTGCTATTTTGCTAAAAAATGAATATTTTAATCATTATGTTATTTTAGAAAAAATAAAAAAAGACATTTTTTATATTCAAGATCCAATAAAAGGAAGGGTTAAATTAACAAAGCAAGAATTTGAAGCAAATTTTTTAAATATTGTCATCATGGCTTCAAAAAATGCTTCATTTTCCTTTACAAAAGAAGAAAAACAGCAATGAAATAGTATTTTTTATTTTTTAAATGATCGAAATAATTGAGCTGTTTTATTTTTGATTTTTATTTCTGCAATTTTAAATTTTATTTCGATTTTTTATCTTAAAACTATTATTGATAAAGTTTTACCTTATAAACAAGTTGATATGTTGTATAAAGTAGTTTTATTTTTTCTTTGGATTTTTATTTGAAAGTTTGTTCAAGATATTATCAAGCAAATTTATATTAAAAAATTACAAATTAAAAAAGAACAATATTTATTTGACAAATTCTTAATTGCTTTAAATAAGGGGATAAATCAACAAATTTATAAATTAGATGCAGCAGATTACTTGAAAAGAATCAATTTTATTCCTACTTTTGCTTCATTTTCTTCACATTTTTACTTTAACATATTCAATGAACTTGTTACTTTTTTACTTTCATTTTTTATTTTGTTATGAATTAGCTGACAATTATTTCTTATTATTTTAGCCATAAGTATTGTATTTTTATTTATCTCTTTTGTTTTTAAAAAATTAATTTCTAAACAAATTAACTTTTTATATGAAACCAATACAGAATCAATTAGTGCTGTAAATGATTTTATTTTTTCTTTGAAGAATCTAAAAAATAATGATTTGTACAAAATGCTTAAAAATAAGTTTGACAATTCTTATTTTAGCTTTAAAAATAAAGAGTTCTCAATTTGAAAACTTAAATTTTCTTTAAGTCAGTTACAAAACTTTTTTCTTGTAATTACACCGATTTTTTTAGTTTATATCACATCTTTTTGAATTTTTGACAATACACTTTCGCTTGGTACTTTATTAATTTTTATTTCTTTTTTTAGTTTTTTTATTAATCCTCTAAATTCTATTTCAGAAATGCTTGCTGTTTATCCTTCAATTTCCAAGGAAATAGATGCAATAAATTTCATTTTAAATGTTGAAAGAGAAAAAATTGGTGAAAAGCTTCAAGAAATTAAAAAAATTGAACTTAAACAACTCTCATGTAATTTCATAATTTACAAAAAAATTTTTAGTATAAAAAACCTAATAATTGATAAAAATTTAATTCTTGAAGGGAGAAATGGAGCAGGAAAGTCTTCTTTATTAAGAATTTTAAACTTAGATCAAGATTATAAAGGAGATTTTTTTGTCAATGATTTAAATGTTAATTTTTACAATAAAGAATTTTTAAGAGAGCAAATTTTATATATTAAAAATGAAAATTATTTCCCAAAAACTGATATTTTTTCTTACATTACTTATGCAGAAAAGAAAAAGGTTGAAACTTTTTTAAATAATATTCAAAATTATGATTTGCAACCATTACTTGAACAATGAGACATTAAACTAGATGATATTTTATACGATAATGCAAAAAAATTTTCAAGTGGTCAAAAACAAATAATTAACTGCTTACAACTTTTAACAAAGAATTTTGACTTGATTTTACTAGATGAAGCATTTGAAAATATTTCTCAAGAAAATTTTAAAATCCTAAAAAAAATCATAAAAGATTTTCAAAAAGACGCGATTTTTATTGAAGTATCACATTCAAAACGATATTTATTTTCTGATTCAAGGGTGATAAATGTTGAAACTTTATAAGTTTAGTAAATGATATTGATTCATTTTTATTGCGCTGTTGTTGATTTCTTTAGTTATCTTTTTATATTATTTTTATTGACTTAAATTTCATAATAAAGTAGCTATCAAAATAGAAGTTGACGACTATAAAAAGCTTTCTTTTACTATAAATTCTGATCTTTTATACAAAATAAAAAAAGATGCATATGTTATTTTAAGTTATAAAAAACAAGACTTTTATTTAAAAATCAAACAAATTAATAATATTTCTAATGATATTTTTCAAGTAAATTTATTTTTTAGTTCTAAATTGAATTTTCTCAAACCAAAGACTAGTTACAATGCATTTTTAGTTTTAAAAGAAGTTAATAATTTTGTTTATCTCTTTTCTTAGTTTTCTTTTGTTATAATTTTAAAAAAATATGAAAAGTCAAATAAATTTTTTAAATACAACAAAATATAGATTTAGATATCTTAAGATGTTTAATTTAATATTAAATATTATAGAAAAAGAAGAAAAGTTTCAAAAACCTTTATCACTAGATTTCACTCTAATTGATGATGAACAAATGCGAAAATACTATTTTCAATACAAAGGAAAAGACAGAACTACTGATATTTTATCTTTTCCTTTTGTTAATAGCTTTTCTACTTCATTTATGAAGGAAAAATTTCTTGGTGAAATTCTAATTTCTTATCAAAAAATACAACAACAAGCTAAAGAATACGGACATTCAGTTACAAGAGAATTTTGCTATTTATTTACACATGGTGTTTATCATTTATTAGGTTATGATCACATTAGTTTAGAAGAAGAAAAACAAATGAACAAAAAAGTTGATAAAATTATGAAATTGCTTCAAATAGAAAGATAAATTATGTTTCAAGAATTAGAAAAATTATTAAAAATTACTTATAGTCCATATTCAAAATTTCCTGTTGCTGCTGTAATTAAAGATGCAAAAGGTAATATCTGAAAAGGAGTAAATGTTGAAAATGCAGCTTATCCATCAGGTCTATGTGCTGAAAGAAATGCTTTATTTTCTTCAATAACATATGGATTTATTCCTGGAAAAATTCAAGAAATTCATATCTTAGCAAACACAAAAGAATTTATTAAACCTTGTGCTGCTTGTTTACAAGTTATGATTGAATTAATGGAATATGATGCTGATGTTTATTTATACAGTATCACAGGTGCTGTAGAAAAAAGAAAGTTAGTAGAATTTTTACCTTTAGCATTTAGAAAAGAGTTCTTAAATTAATGAAAACTTGCTTTGTTTCTATTATTGGATTACCAAATAGTGGAAAATCAACAATGTTAAATACCATTTTAGATTATGATCTTTCAATTGTTAGTTACAAACCACAAACTACTAGGGATCAAATTAATGGAATTTATTCTGAAGATGATTTTCAAATAGTTTTTGTGGATACACCCGGATTTCAAAGCGAAAATTCTTTATTTTCCAAGGTTTTAAACAAAAATGCTATTTCTTCACTTGAAGATATAGATCTTGCTTTGTTTTTACACCCTGTTAATAGAAAACTGGATCAAACCAGTATTGAATTAGCTAAAAAAGTTTTAAAACTCAAAAATAAAATTGCAATTTTAACCAAGATAGATTTAGAAGAAGATAATCAAATTCTTGCACAAAAAGCAAACGAACTTAAACAACTCGGATTTGAATTAGTTCTTGGTTTTTCAGAAAAATATCAAGTTAGCAAACAAGATTTACTTGAAGAAATCAAAAAATATTTATATGATAGTGAAAATTATTTTGATGCTGATTTTTTAACAGATAGACCAATGAGGTTTTTAGCTAAAGAAATTATTCGTAAACACTTATTATTAAATATTGAAGAAGAAATTCCTCATCAAGTTGCAATAATTATCAATGATTTTATAGAAAACTATCAAGAAAAAGAACAAATTTATATCAGTGCAATGATATATGTTGCTAAAAAATCTCACATTCCAATAGTAGTAGGACAAAATGGTCGTATGCTTGAAAAAATAGGCAAAGCTTCAAGAATTGAACTCGAAGAAAAGCTAGGTCAAAAAGTTATTTTAATTAACAAAGTCAAAGAATCCCAAAATTGATTAAAAGATGCGAAATTAATCAAAAAAATGGGTTATTAATTTAGAAAAAAAGTGTTATAATTAAGAACATAAAAATGGGGGTGTACTGGCTTCGACATACATAAAAGGATATAAATTGCAGTGGTCTTGTAAACCATAAGACAATTTCTTTACTAAGCGGAAAAGAAAACAAAAAAGAAGATTATTCATTATTAATGAATGCTTCAACTCAATCAAATCTAGCTTTTGCATTTTAAAAAACTAGTAGACCAATTTGCTTCTCACGAATTGTAATCTTTATATTAGAGAATAGTTAAAAATCTGATCACTTTTTAATGAATTTATAGATCACAGGCTTTTTTAATCTTTTTGTTATTTTAGATAAAGAGTCTTCTTAAAAATAACTAAACTGTAGTAATTTATATTTAATTATGTGTGGACCCGGGTTCAACTCCCGGCATCTCCACCATTTTTTATTTTCTGAAAAAATTGGCATTTTATAGTATAATATGCCAAGTGTTAGAAATTAATTTTTTTAGCCAAAAGAATAAACAAATAAGGAAACAATGATACCTAACTTTAATTTTAATTTTCAACAAGAAAAATTACCAACTGTAAAAGAATTATGAGATAGTAAATCAGAAGGTTATAAAAAATGAATCTTTTATTTTTTAGGTGCAATAATTTTTCTTTTTTTATTGAACATAATTTTAGTGATTTTATTAGGAATTGCTTCTGCTAACAACAGGTTGTCTATATTGCCTGCTGAAGCAAATGTCAACTCTGCAAACAACACCAATAGTAATCAAAATTCAGACATTATAGCTCTTCCTGTAATTTCACTGTTTTTTATATTTATATCCTTGGTTTATTTTTTAGTCTCAATAGTTCATTCGTTTAAAGCGAAAACTTTCATTAGACTTGGTGCTACCACAGGTGCGTGAATTATTATCTCAGATGTTTTATTTGTAATTTTATTTATTAGAGTTTTAACACAAATTGTACAAAACTCACAGCAGCTATTTACTGATAGCAATTTTGAAGTTTCATTATTTTTTGTATTTTTAATTATTACTATAATTTGAACTTCATTTACATATGCTTTCTTGTTTAGAAAAATTAATTTCATTAGATATAAATTTATTAATTCATTTAATAATGAAGCATTTCAAGAACAAATGAAAGCAATGCAAAATAATCCAGAAAATTTTGCAAACATCTTTGATTTATTCAATAAACAAAATAATGCATCTAATAATCCATTTGTAAATCCTCAAGGTATGAATCCAAATGGACAACCAAAATCAACTGCAACTCACCAATCAGAAAATTCAAAAGAAGCTGAAGCAAGAAAGAAAGTCGAAAACTTATCTATTGATGATTTATATAGTCTAGCTGAAAAATTAGAAATTTCTAGTTATAAAACAATGCCAACTAAAGAATTGATGGAGACCATAATAAAAATTTTGGCTTCAAATTAGCATATAATAAAAAATGCACCTGAGGGTGCATTTTTTATTACAAATAATACGATATTATTTTTTTTGTAATTCTTTTGATTTATTCAATCTACGATTGAATTGATCTACTCTACCAGTTGCTCTAACTAATGAACGATCGCCAGTAAAGAATGGATGACAACTTGAACAAACATCAACTGAAAATTTTTCTACTGTTGTTCTAAATGAATATTGAGTATTACATGTAGAACAAGACAATTTTAGTTCTTGAGTTTTTGGGTGTATATCTTTTTTCATAATACCTTTCACATAAAAAGAATGCTTTTTATATTTTAAAATTAATTAGTTTTTAAATTTTAATATATTTTTTAAAAAAAACAAATTAATGTTTACTTTTTCTTTAGATTTGAAGCTTTTATAAAATTATAATTTACTATTTAGTTTTTCTAACTACATTTGAATTGTTTTTATTTTAGATAAAGTCTTATTAGTTTTTATGAATTTATAAACAATGATAACAAAAAATAAGATTTTATAACAACGTTATCAACACAGCTAGATTTTAAAAGATTTTTATGTTGTAAAGTGAATTATTTACATTATTATTGAATTAAGAAATTTATTTTTTATTTTTAAAATATTTAATTTTTTTAATGTTTTTTATAAAATAAATTACAAGTGAATATTGAAATTTTGGAAAAAACACAAACAAAAAACCTTCTTTTCTGAAGGTTTTTCAAATTATAGATATTAAAAATTTTCAGCTGCTTGTTTTATTTCTTCTTCAAATTGTTTTAAATACTCAGCAATGCTTAATTGATTGTTTGGAGCTACTTTTGTACCTGCTAAAACAATTGGTTTGTTATGAATATGCATACCTAAAAATGCAAATGTTTCTCTTAGTGAATTAGCTAAATTTCCTCAAGGATATCAATCTTTTGGAGCACCTTGTGCAAGTAAAAATTGAACATTTTTCACATTTGAAAGTAAACCTGAATATGAATCTGATGCTTTATCATACACAAAAGTTTTATTATTTACAGATATTGCATCAATAAAGTTTTTAGCTGGCGCTGAATAGTGGAAATTAGTCATTGAAGTAGAAAAGACAACTTTGTCTGCCCATTTAAGTAAGTCAATTCACTTATCTGAGTCTACTTCTTGCCAGAATTTAAATTCTTTTAAATTTTCTCCAGTTAAAGGAGTAAGACCAACTTTTTCTTTATTTAAGTCAAAGAATTTAAAAGTATCATGTGGGTGTTTTTCTTTATAAAATTCAATAAATTTGTCATTAAGGGCTGAAGAATAAGAACCCTTTTTTTCATTTACAGATGCTTTAATAACTAAAATATTCATTATATTTCCCCCTTTATTTTAAAAAGTAAGTGCAGCTTTTTTAAGTTGATCTTCAACTGATTTTAGAGCTTGATCTTTTGATGCAAAATTTTTAGCTGAGAAAAGTGTAATTGTAGGTTGTACGTTTTTTGCCCCTAAAAATTTTCAAGTTCCTGCAATTGTATCTTGCATTTTGTTTAATATTTTTACTCTTTCAGAAAAACCTTGTGATGCTAGAATTTGGACATTTTGAATGTTGTCTAATAATCCAATTGCTTCACCTTTTTTAGAATATTTATATGAAAATGTTTTATCTGCTAAGCAAATTGTGTCAAAAAAGTTTTTTGCATTTGCTGAGTAGTGGATATTAATAACCGGAGCACTAAAGACAATTTTATCAACTGTTTTTAGTTCTTTAATGTATTTATCTGCTTCTACATCTTTTCAAAAAGTTGCAAAGTTTTCGGAGTTTAGTGAAATTTTTCCAATTTTTGTTTTATTGATATCTCATTCTATAACTTCAACATCAGGGTGATTTTCTTTATAAAATTCAATAAATTTATGTGACATTAATTTAGTAGTGGAGTTTTCAGTTAGTGCTGTTTCGATTAATAAAATTTTCATAATATTATTGTCTCCTTTTGTAGTGTATATTTTAAGTATGACACAAAAAAATTTTTATAAAAATATTTTGTAAAATTTATTATTTTTTGAAGCTAAATTAGCACAACATAGCTCATTGTTTACTTAAATCTGCTTTTAAAAATAGGCTAAATTTTATTTTGTTATATAATTTTAAAATAATTTATCAAGATAATGACAAATATAGATGGAGATGAATTATGAAAAAGATTTTTAAACACATTTGAAATTCATTGTCTAAAAATAAAGTTATTTTAATTGGTATTTCGATTTTAGTATTTCTAACAACAGGGATTTTTACCCTGCTTTTTACAATTAATAAATCATATCAATCTAAAATAAACGATTACAGACAAGTTTCAGGGATTCAAGATGCAACAGTTGATTTGGATCTTAACTTCTTCGGAAATGCAAAAGATAATGGTTTTGATACTGAAAAAGATGATGTTTACAAAGTATATAATTCACCAGCTACTGAAGTTAATAAATTTGTTATTGGACAAAGTTATGTAAAGTTAGCGGATTTAATAGGATCTAATAAAAAAAATTCTAATTTTTATATTTCCTCTGCAAGATTGTTGCAAGAATACAAATTGTTTCAAAATAATAAAGATTTTGCAACTAATTTTTTCTTTAACATAGATTCTGATAAAAAAACTTTCAGAGTTTCTAACTTAAAAACAGATAATGAATATTTTCTTAAATATACTCAAAACAACAATGATTTTCAACCTGTTAAAAAAACTTATAAAGTAACTGATCCAAATCATGTTTTTAAATTGGATCGTGATTATTTAATTAATGAAATAATTCTTTTTGATCAAAATTCTAATCCGAAGCAAAACATTATAAGTGTTTCTAATTTGTATTTGAATTTAATTACAAATGAAGCAAGTTTTGACGCAGCTAAAATTTTAGAATGAAAAAAACTTAATATTGCTTATGAAGTTCCGCAAAGCGAAGTATTAAAATTACTTTCATTAAAGAAAGAAAATGAACAAAACATCCCTGATTTTGCTTCAAAATCAAACAAAAAAATATTAGATATTAATGATTTAGCTCAAGCTAAAACATATTCAACTTCAAATTATTCTGAACCTTATAAATATTATTCATATAACGACAAATTAAAAATAAATCACGATACTATTGTTCAATTAGATTCTTATAATAATGTAGAGTTGTCTTCTTATGATTATTTTATTTTTCCTAAAAGAGAAGACTTTAACTTAAAACCTGAATGATTTTACACAACTAAAATTGAAGTTAGTTATGTAAATCACAAATGAAAATTAAAAGATATTAATAAAAACAATTTCTCAGGAGCTTTTTTATCATATCTAGAAGATTTACAAAAACAACCACTTGAATTTAGTAAAATTGAAAATCTTAATTATTGAGAAAAAGTAACTACAACAACTGTAAATGGCAAAAAATTAGAATTTAAATCTAAATTAATTCCACAAGATTTAACAGTTTTAATCCAAAAAGGACAAGACAAACCAACTTCCATTGCAGAAATTGAACATTTAGGAAATGAAAATAACATCAGACTCTTAAGTGAACAAGAAATTTCTGAACTTTCAAATCCAAATGTAAGAGATTTAGCTTTTTTAAAAATTAAATCTAATGTTGAAATTTTTTCTAAACAATTTATTTTGAATTATCTTAAAACATACAAACAAAAAATAGAAAATCAAGAAAAAAATGTAGTAACAGGTATTGGTCAAAGAGAATACCTAACTACTAATTTTTCTACTACAGATCCTGTAACTAAAAAGCAAAAAAACCAAGTTGCACAATTCATTAACGCTGGTATTTCACCAAATTTTTTCTCAGAAAATCAAAGACAAGATGTAGGTAGATTATTCGAAGAATACAAAAATTTCACAGAACACAAAACTTCGAGATTGTATCTTCCAAAAGATAATTTATTAACTTCTACTTCAGTAATTGAGCCATTTTATGTAGCTTCAATTATTTCTACAATTTTTCAAGGTAATGCAGTAGATAAAAACTACATTGATGTAGATACAACTTTTGAAGATGTTAAATTCTTAAACAAAGATTTAGTAGATGATGTTCATCCTCAAACTAAGATTGTAAGATTGCAAAAAGTCTTTAGTAATGAACAAACAAATAAAGAATATGGATCAATAAGTTTAGGTGGTAATACTTTTGGAGTTGTAACTAAATTAAACACAGAACATACTTGAGTTTTTGATCCAGATTTAACTTTTGATTCTTTGGTTAAATTTAGTAAATATCTTGAAGATAATAATTTAACATTAAAAGGAAAAATTGGTCCAAATGGTTGATTAAAAATTCATCCAAGGTTTTCCAACAGCTACAATGTTCCTCTAATTTTATACGCACCTTCTAGTGCTGTGATCAACGAATTACAAGCAACTAGAACTGCAAATATTTTATTTAATCAACTAAAAGATGTTTTTGCAACTTCAGAACTAATTGAAAAAAACTTTTTAATTAAATCTGATGTTGATGCCATTATTGACTCATTTATTAGTGCTTTTGAGCAAACAGGTTTATTCCAATTATTTTTAGGAACTAACTCAAATCCTGATTTATTTTCTAAATTTATAGTTTATTCTTTATCTAATGCAACAACTAATGTTAGACCAACAATAATTAATGATCTTTTAGGTTCAATGATTGATAAGTTTATTGATATATTAGAACATCAACCAGTTGATAAAAGAAGTGAATATGTTATTCAACAAATTTACAATCTACAACCAATTTTTAAAAATCTAGGATTGAACTCATTTTCTGAATTTCTTGACTCAGTGCAACCTAAACAACTAGAAACTTTAATATTAGATCCAATTGAAATTTTAAAAGGATTAAAAACAATAGTTTATTCTTTTGATTTTGATACTGCGTTTAGAGAAATGCGTAAATGATACGAAGAAAATTCCAACAAATTAGATTCTGATGGATTCTACAAAACTGTAGGAATTGCTAATATCATAAATCCAATTTTAAAATCAGTTGATACTGAATTTTTAAAAAAAGGTTTAAGCCAAATTGTTTCCCAAATTAATTTTGAAGCTATTTTTTCAACAGATACAGATACAGAAACAGGTCTTTATAAAGGAATTTTAGTAAATAAAATAATTAAAAATTTTTCTCAAGAGCTTCAACCAGTTATTTTAAATATTTTTAAAAAATTAAACGGAGCTGGTCCTAATCAAGCACCATATTCAAATATTACTCAAGGATTGGTAGAATTTTTTAACTTTTTTGATTTAAAAGAATTTACTAAAAATTTAGAAAAAACTACTTATTCATTTAAAACTGATATAGATCTTTACTCAGCTGAGTCTAAAAAAATGGAAACTAAGCATTTTAAATCAGATTCATTAAAACTTTCTGATGTAATTGCTTCTTTTGTGCTCACACTTGCTAAAGATAAACAATCACAAAACCAACTAATTGAGATTTTAATAAAAGCATTTAATTTATCAGGTGCTACTACAATTACTTATGGGATTAATTCACCAGCAAATGATGATAAAAAATTAACCTTAGATGAAATACAATCACTTTCTGACATTGTTTCACTGAACCGTCCTGCGTATGTTAAAACTACTTCTAAAGTCTTAATTAATAAAATTGAACAAGTTTTAGATATTAATAAGTTGAACAATGCACTTTCAAAACAAAATCTTAACAATAATGTTCAATTAGATGCTAACAATTTTACTTTATCTAATAAAGCATTTGATATAGATTCATTGTCTTTAACAACACCACTTAAAGATTTTTTAGTAAATTATTTTGATATTAAAAAACTTGATAATACAAATTTAATCAATGTTTATTTAAGACTAAAAAGCATTGCTAAAATTTATTCATTACTAGAAATTTCAGCATATACAAAAACTGATGATAACAAATTAGTTAATATTAATAATTCAAAACATCCATTGATTTCTTGAAACTTGTATCAAAAAAGTTTAACAGATCCAAATTTAAAATCAAAAATTAATCCTGAAGATGTTGGAGTTTATTTAAAATATCTTAACTCAATAGGAGATGTTGTTTACGATACAGCTTCATCAGTTGATAGTTATGAAAAATACACTAATAGCAAATTTAATGCCGAACAAAGTTCAAAATACCTTTTTGTTTCAACTATTTACAAACAAGCACTTGCAAGTTCGATTTTAACTCCATTTGAAAAAGATCCAGATTCTTTAGTCAAAGAAGGATTAAGTAATTTTGGCTTTTGAATTAGAATGATCACAGAAAATCCACAATTAAGTAATGAAGAACTAAAACAAGCTTTTAAAATCCTATATGATCTTGCTTTGGATAAAAACAGCTTTCTTTATAAAGATTCTTCAATTGCTTCATTTGATTTAGACGCTAATGTTGAAAATGTATCAACAAGAGGTTTAATAATAGGGCAAATGAGTCAACTCTGAAAAGGAATTTTACAACCATTTAATGTTAGTTTTGAACTTTTCAAAGAAGATAAAGATAAATTTGCTTCTGAAGGTCTTAGAAAGCTTTTTGCTTCAAATCTGTTCAAAAAAGAAGACAAATTCCACAACTCACTAGCAAAATGAATTATTAATAATAAATTTGCCTTTGTGGAAAACCTTGCACTTATTGGTTATTCAAAATCTGAATCATTATTATTAAAAGCACATTATAAAAATGTTGATTATGTTGTAAATGATATATTGCTTAAAAACAATGATTTAAATTACTTTGACAAACAAGTTTTAAACAAACTTTATCACCAAGCAACTACAAGCAATCTTAGTCAATATCTAAGAGGTCTTAATTTAGGTCTTTTAGTTATTAATCCATATTTTAGATCTAGATTTCCGCAAGCTTCTTTATGATTTGCAACTAATACAAAACAAGTTTATGAACAAATTAATTCAGAAGGAACAAAAGCTAATTCAAACCTAGCTTGAGTACTAAGAAACTCTTTACCAAAATACTACTTTTTTAAAGATAAATATCCAAATGACTACATTTCTAAAGTAAGTCAAATGTTTTCACCTACAAATACATTTGTAGGTGATAATCAAAAACCATTGGTGGATTTTAATTCTTCACAAGTAAAAGGTGTTTCTTTAGATTATTCATATATTAATTGAGTGTCCAACAAAGTTTTAATCAGCGCGGATCAAAAACCAGTTGAATTTTTTGAACTTAATTTTAAAAACTTTTTCGATAGATTAGTTAGCAATCTTTTTGTAATTAGAGATTTTGTTAACTTAGTTGTAGCTTATGATAATCGTTCTTTTGTTGCTAAAGTAAATCAATCATATCTTGATGCAAATCACAAAGCAATTTATGACAAAGCGCTTCCTACTTCAACAGCAAAAATACAAGAATTAATAAAAACATTGGATCAAAAATACATTCTTGATATCAATGGATTGCAATTTATTATTGTAGGAACTGATTCAACTGGTGATTATCTTTATCCTTTATTAGATGAAAATAATCTTCAAATTGATGCACAAAATCAAGCGCTTGTTTTTGTTAATAAATACGGTTTTGATAAAGTAAGAGAATCCAATCGCTCTAGTGTAGTTAAAAAATCATTATTAGTCAAACTAGATCCACAAACTAATATGCAGCAATTCAAAGCAGATACAAATAAATTTTTATCACAAAACTTTTCACAAACTGATATTAAAAAAACTTATTCTATTAACGATTTTGACTTCTTAAATCCAGAAAGATCTCTAAGATTGTCAACGGCTTTAGGTTTTGTTAATAATTTATCTAATATTAACTTATATTTAACCTTTTTCTTATCTGTTTTAGTTTTATTTGCTGTTGTTTTCATTGTTAAAAAATATGTAAATAATAACCACAAAGTTTTAGGAATTTTAAGAGCACAGGGTTATTCATTGTTCGAAATTGCTACTTCATTTACTTCAATTTCTATAGCAACTTCGATTATTGGTGGCTTGTTTGGTTATGTTCTTGGTATTGCGTTACGAAAACCAATGCTTAATCTTTTACAGCAATTTTGAGAATTTAATACTGATTTTACTTTCTTTGAACCTATTTCGTTTGTTATTTCGTTATTTATTCCTTTTGTTTTATTAACAATTACAATTTATATTTCAGTTGTTTGAATACTAAGGCGTAAACCAAATCAATTATTATCCGGTATTACAGAACTTAATACTTCCAAATTTGCAATTTTCTTATCTAGAAAACTCAGAAACAAAAATATTACAACTAAATTTTCTTTTTCATTAATTATTAACTCATTTTGAAAACTCTTTTCACTAATGATTTCAGTTGTTTTAGTTTCTTTTGTGTTGATTTTTGCTTTGTCATCAAGAAATATTTTCCAAAATTCAGTTCAAAACACTTGAAAAAATAGATTTTATAACTTTAGAATCAATTTATTTACTCCATCAAAAGAAGGTGGGCCAATTGTTCCTTATGAATTAGCTCATTTAGATAATCAACTATATGTGCCTGAAGGATTTGAAGGAGAAGTTGATCTAGAAGATACCAAATACTTCCAACCAGGACATGCGCTGATCAAAGGTTCACACAAAGCAAATGGAGAAACTATTCCATACGCTCCACAAGTTCTAACTCGTTCTTCATTAAATATCAAAAGTAGTTCACAAAATAATGGAACCATTTTTGATATCGTTGTTAATAACCTTCCAGAATCTTTAAAAAACAATATTCTCACTATTTCAGGTAAAGCCTTTACTTCGCTTGAAAAAACCCAGGATTTAAAAACTGAAATCCGAAATGGTGCAGAATTTACCTACAAAGGAAAAGCTCCAAATTACGAACCTTACTTTAAATACATTGAAGACAAAGACAATCCTAAAGCATCGCGTTTTTGATATTTTGTTTACAATCCACAAGAACAAGCATATGACTCAGAAGAAGTTACACTAAAAAGTAAATCACGTGATGAATATCGTAAGTTTTTAATTGAAGGATATAAAAAAATTGATCGTGATTTTAGTATTTCATTTGGTGGAATTTTATTTAACCCACAAAAAGATGAATTATTCTCTTACATAGATACTGAATTTAAATCTGAATCAGGGTTAAAAATTTACGGTTATGATAAAGATTCTAAATTTGTCAAAATCGAAAACAACAAAGGCGAAAATGTTTTAAATATACTTGAAAACTACGAAAAACAATCAACAAATTCCAATGTTTATCCTTTAGCTGCAAACTGAGTATTTTTACAAAAACACCATCTAAAAGTAGGTTCTGAAATTGAATTACCAATTTTTAACACAATTACTCGTTATCAAGATAAATTCAATAACAAACCAACAAAAACAGTTAAATTCAAAATTGTTGCTATTTCTAATACTTTTATTAACTCAGAATTAATTTCAACTCGTGATGTTGTTAATAAATTAACACAAATGGATGAGTTTAATCCAATACTTAAAAACTTTGGTTTTAAAGCCTTTAATGGATTAATGTCAACAAACAAACAACCAGAGCAAATTACTTCTTCTATTGGTCTTTATTCTCCTTCTGGTTACTGAGCAGGAACAGATTCAATTGATGTAAATGGAATTTCGAACGAAATAGCAGCTAGATTCTTTAGAGAAATTTTTGCTTATTCAGATAATGCAAGTGATACAACTACTAAACAAGGTCTTTTACAAAAACAAGGATTTACAAAAGATGATCTTTATCGTTTAATTTACCAAAATCAAGATTCTAAAGATGCTCTAAAAGAAAAAATTAGTTTAAACTTTAAACAATTAGAAGATGAAGAATATTTTGATAAATACAATATAGTAATAAGAAATGGATTAAAAAACTTTAATAGTTTATTCAGTGATAACTTATATCAAATTGAAACCCAAGCAATTTCAGCAAAAGATATTGAAACTAACTTCATTAATAACTTTGCTTCATTATTTAGCTCAGCCACTTCAATGATTGTAGTAATTTTCTTAATCGTATCGGTAATTATTTTAGTAGTTATGGCTTCAACGATTATTGCTGAAAACGAAAAAAACATAGCTATTTTATCTGTTTTAGGTTATTCAACATTGCAAAAAGTAAAACTGTTTTTCACAGTATATATACCAATTGTCTTAATCGGATTTTTAGTTTCAATCCCACTTGTTTATGCCTTTATTAGTTTATTTAACAACTACATTATTTCTACTAGCTCCATTGTATTAGCAATTAGTTTTTCAGCGTTGAATCTCTTTATTACCTTAGCAATTATCTTAGTTGTTTTTGCAATCACACTCACTTTTGCTTGATGATTACTCAATCGTAAAAAATCAGTTTATATTCTAAAAGAAGAATAAACTACTTATTTATCTTGTAGCTACAAACATCAAAGCAAAAAAATAAAACCAAGGTAAAAACGAAAACAAAGAAATAACTTATAAAACAAGCACTTTAGTACCAAAGGATAATATGAAAAAGAATAAATTTACATCATTAATAACTAATTTTTTTAAAAACTTCACAAGAAGTAACAAATCTGAAAAAGTAAATGAAATTATTGCTAAGAATCTAAATTCTGATTTTCAACTTTCTAAAAAACAATTAAAATTAGTTCGATGAGCAAATAATCACCCTCTTCCTAAATCCAGCAAAAAAATTAGTAAAAATACAGCTGATAATATCATTGAATTTTTTAAAGTTTCAAAATATTATTTATTTGGTTCTGTAGTTGCTGAAGTTTTTAAAGATATAAGTTTTAGTATCAAGAGAGGTGAATTTGCAATTTTGTATGGAAAATCAGGTTCAGGTAAATCCACAATACTAAATTTAATGTCAGGACTAGATCGAGCATCTGGAGGTGATATTGTTGTTGCAAATGAAAATTTATCTTATTTAACAAATGCCCAATTAACTGAATTTAGAAGAGATAATATTTCCTTTATTTTCCAAAACTATAATTTACTTCAAAGTATAAACGGATACGATAATGTCCAAGTTGGTTCGCATTTACAAAAAGACAAAGACAAAAAAATAGACATTGCCCAATTATTTAAAGAATTTGAAGTAGATGAAATAAAATTTAAATATCCATCACAAATGTCAGGTGGGCAACAACAAAGAATTTCCATTTTAAGAGCATTAGCTAAAAACGGAGAAATCATTTTTGCTGATGAACCAACAGGTGCTTTAGATGAAAAAAATACTGCAATTGTTTTAAAAGTTTTAAAATATATTAATGAAAAATATAAAACCACAATCGTTATGGTCTCACATGATATATCAATGATTCCACTAGCTGATAGAATTATTAAACTAGAAAATAAACAAGCTAATATTATCGAACAAAAAGGTGTAAGTTTCGAAGAATTTTTAAAATTAAAAGATAATCCAGAAAATAAAGCATAAAAGACTAATTTTGTTCAAAAATGAAGTAAAATTACTTAACTTTCAAAAAATAAAATTACAAAACAAAGGATCAATTATGGAAAAAAGTATGTTAAACTCGTTAAATTCAATCAAAGAAAAATACGAGCATTTATCTAATCAATTATTAGATCCAGAAATAGTTTCTAATATTAAAGAATATACAAAAATCAACAAAGAATTAGCTTCGATTGAAGATATTGTTCTTGCATTTAAAAACTATTTAAAACAAGTTTCCATAATTGAAGATTCTAAAAAATTACTCCAAGAAAAAGATGTAGAAATTCATAATTTAGCCAAAGAAGAAATCACTTTAGCTACAAAAAAAATCGAAGAAATTGAAAAAGAATTAGTTGTATTACTACTTCCTAAAGACGAAAATGACGATAAAAATGTTATTGTCGAAATTCGTGGAGCTGCAGGTGGTGATGAAGCAAATATCTTTGTCGGTGATCTTTATAAAATGTATTTAAAATGAGCAGAATCTAAAAAATGATCTGTTAAAGTTTTAAATTCCTCACTAGCTTCTGCTGGTGGATTTACTCAAATTGTTTTTTTAGTAAGCGGTGATAAAGTTTATTCAAAACTAAAATTCGAATCCGGCGTTCACCGGGTACAAAGAATTCCTGAAACCGAAACTCAAGGAAGAGTGCATACTTCTACAACAACAGTTACAATAATGCCCGAAGTAGATGATGATATTCAAGTGGATATCAAAGCTCAAGATCTAAGAATTGATACTTATCGTTCTTCAGGAGCAGGTGGCCAATCAGTTAATACAACTGATTCAGCTGTAAGAATTACTCATATTCCTACTGGTCTTGTTTCTACTTCACAAGATGGTCGTTCACAAATCGCAAATAAAGAACTAGCTTTAAAGATTTTAAAATCTAAAATTTATAATCTAGAAGTCGAAAAAAAACAAGCAATTGAAGGTCAATTTAGAAAACTAGCAGGATCAGGAGCTCGTTCAGAAAAAATTAGAACTTATAATTATCCTCAAGATCGTGTAACTGATCATCGAATCAGCTTTTCAACTTCACTTAAAAATGTAATTGTAGGAAATTTAGATCCAATTATTGATGCTTTATTAGCTGAAGATAAAGCAGAAAGAATAGCAACTAGCTATGAACAAAAACAATAGTTATTTTACTAATAGAAAATTAGCTTTATTAAAAGAAAAACAAAGAAATAATTTAGAACTAATTATCAACCAAAAAGAAGCAAAATTACTAAAAACTAACATTCCAATTCAAAAAATCATTGGATTTGTTTGTATGCAAAATTTGCAACTTAAAATCAATAAAAAAGTTTTAATTCCTCGTTATGAAACTGAGGAATTAATTTTACAAGCATATAAGTACATAAATGGACAATCCACAGTTTTAGATCTTGGATGTGGATCTGGTTTTATTGGTCTTGCTATTGCTAAAAACACCAAAGCAAAACAAGTAGTTTTATCCGACATTGATTCACAAGCAATTTTACAAAGTAAAATTAATGCCAAATTAAACAAATTAAAAGTTAAAATTATTCAATCTGACTTATTTGATAATTTAAAAAAATACAAATTCGATGTAATTATTTGTAACCCACCATATTTGGATTTTGAAAAATCTAAATTAGATTCTTCTGTTTTAGATTATGAACCATGAAATGCTTTATTTGCAAAGCAAAAAGGTAATTATTTTTATCAAAAAATATTAAAACAATACAAAAGTTTTTTAAAACCCAAAGGTGTTATATTATTTGAAATTGATCAAACAAATTTAGAGTTTTTTAATAAATATTATCCAGAATTTAAGCTAATTTATGATATAAATAATAAAGTCAGAATAGCTGTTTATGAAAGTGAGTAAAATGTCAAAAGTAATAGATTTAACTAATAGAAAAATTCGTACAAGATATGCACCTAGTCCAACTGGATATTTACACATAGGTGGAGCAAGAACTGCGTTATTTAATTATTTATTTGCCAAACATTTTTTAGGTGATTTCGTATTAAGAATTGAAGATACAGATGTTGCAAGAAATGTAGTAGGTGGAGAAAAATCTCAATTAGATAATTTATTGTGGTTGGGCATTATTCCAGATGAATACCCAACTAAAGAAAATTCAAAATATGGTTTTTATCGTCAATCACAAAAATTAAAAAGATATTGAGATTTAGCACATCAACTAATAGCACAAAAAAAAGCTTATTTAGCATTTGATTCACCAGAAGAAATTCAACTACAAAAACAAGAACAAGAAAAAAAAGGAATTTTTAGTTTCAGATACGATAGAAACTGGTTAAAAATTTCACAACAAGAAAAGCTAAAGCGCTTTAAAAACAAGCAATTTTCTGTTCGTTTAGCTTTAGAAAAAAATAAAGAATATGCTTGAAATGATATAGTAAGAGGTCCTATTAAAGTCAATTCTAATGACATTGGTGATTGAGTTATTATAAAATCTGATGGGTATCCAACGTATAATTTTGCAGTGGTTGTAGACGATCATGATATGGAAATTACTCATGTATTAAGAGGTGAAGAACATATTTCTAATACTCCAAAGCAATTAGCTGTTTATGATGCTTTTAATTGAAATCATCCACATTTTGGTCATCTTACAATAATTACAGATCAAAATGGTAAAAAGCTATCAAAAAGAGATAAAAGTTTATTTCAATTCATTGAAGATTACAAAAATGAAGGTTATTTACCACAAGCTATTTTTAATTTTTTAGCTTTATTGGGTTGAACTTCACAAGATGCTAAAGAATTAATGAAAAAAGAAGAACTTATTTCAGCTTTTTTAGCTGAAAGACTCTCAAAATCACCTTCTAAATTTGATACAAAAAAACTAGAGTGATTCTCAAAACAATATTTTAAAGAACTAACTAATGAACAAATTAAAGAAAATATAGATATTAAACTTGAAAATATTTCAGCAGATTGATTGGATTTTGCTATTGATACTTACAAAGCAAGTTGTACAACTTATAAAGATTTAGAAAAAGAAATTAACTCATTTGCTCAAATATTGCAAACTTGTCACAATGAAAAAGACCAACAACTTTACGAACAAATTGATGATAGTTTACTCAAAACATTTACTTCATTTATCGATTGGGATAATTTTACTGTTGCAATGTTAGAACAAGCAATTGAATCAACAAAACAAGCTAGCAATTTAAGTGGTAAAAAGCTTCTTTTACCAATTAGAATAGCTACAACTCTTCGTTCTTCTGGACCTGAATTAGCTAAAGTTATTTGATTACTAGGTAAAGAACTAATTTCAAAAAGGCTTGTAAAATGAGAGTAAAATTTTCTTCTTTAATTAAAAGTCCACAAAGTGAAGATCAAAAAATAGCTTTTGAATCTAAACTTGAAAAAGAAGAAGAAATTAGCATCGATACACAAGAACCATTTACTAGTTATACATTTACAAATCCAGAAAACAAAGGTGTATTAAGAATAGAAATCTACAATAATAAAGCACTACTCATTACTGAATTTTCTACAATTGTTCTTGATAAAGAACAAAAACACACTATTGAATATAATACAACTTATGGTCAAATGTTTTTAGAATCATCACTTCAATTGCTTTCAAAAACAGAAAATGAAGTTAATATTCATTATAGTTTATATACTTTAAAAGGTGAATTAGTTGGACAATATTTTGTTGTTTTGGAGATAGAAAACTAAAATGATACATATAGTTTTATACCAACCTGAAATTAGTCCAAATACAGGAAATATTATCAGAAGCTGTTTTGCTACTAATGCAAAATTACATATTATTAAACCCATTGCTTTTGAATTAGAACCAAGATATTTAAAACGGCCAGCAGCTGGAAAGTTATTATCAGATATTGAACACGAAATTCATAGCAATTATGATGAATTTGTTAAAAAATACGGTGATAAAAAAATTTTTTACATCACAAGATATGCAACACAAACTTATTCTGATGTTGATTTTAAACAGATTAGAGATAATAATGAAGATATTTTTTTAATGTTTGGAACCGAATCAACAGGGATACCGAAATCCATTTTATCCAAAAATTTAAACACATGTCTTAGAATTCCGATGCAAGAAAAATCTAGATCACTTAATTTAGCTAATTCAGTTGTTATTGTCATTTACGAAGTATTAAGACAATTAAATTTTGAATCATTATCATTGTATGAAGTTCAAAAAGGAAAATACTTTTTAAATGAAGCAAATTAGTTCATTACAAAATCCAGAAATTAAATTTTTAATTAAGTTAAAATTAAAAAAATATCAACAAATTTACAACGCTTTTTTAGTTGAAAATATTAAAGATTTAGAACTAGCATTAGAATATAAAAAAGTTATAAAAATTTACACAACAAATGCTAATTTACAAATAAAATCCTTTAAAAATGAACAAATAATTCTCATTTCTCATTCAATTATGAAAAAAATTACTTCATATGAATCAGCTTCAGAAGTAGTTGCTTTGTGTAACAAATTAGATGTTGTAAAACTTGAAAACTTTTTGCAACATAAACGAATTGTCATTTTAGAAAATATCCAAGATCCAGGGAATTTGGGAACTATCATTCGCAATTGTTCAGCATTTGATTTTGCTTTAATTTATTCAGGCGTGGATTTTTATAACTCAAAGGTTATTAGTGCTTCAAAAGGTGCAATTTTTAAAACTCCAATTTTAAAAGTTGAAAATTTATCACAAATTTTAGATAAATTGCATCAAAATAATTTTGTTTCCATAGGAACATTTTTATCAAAAAAAGCTGCAAAAATAAAGGATTTTGTAATTGAAAATGAACAAAAATATGCCATTATTTTTGGTAATGAATCCAGTGGAATTTCAGCTGCATTAGAAAAAATAATTCAAAAACAAATTTATATTCCAATCGCATTTGAATCTTTAAATATCGCAAATGCCACTGCTATTTTACTCTATGAATTTTCAACTCAAAATTATGAAAAAAGGAAATAAAAAAATGGCAGAGGTGACAGGAGTCGAACCCGCAACACACGGGGTTGAAGCCCGTTGTTCTACCATTGAACTACACCTCTAAGGCCAAATAGTATTATACTTGATTTTTAAAAACTAAAAAGTTTTTCTTTATCAATTATAATTTTACAAAGAAAGAAAATATGAAAGTTAATTTATTTTGGAAAGTATTTTGATTCATTTTAAAAATATCTTTTATTAGTTTTGGTGGCGGTAATGCAATTATGCCAATTGCTAAAAGATATTCTGTTGAAAAATACAACTGACTCACTTCTGCAGAATTTGATGAAGTTGTTATTATGACGAATTTATTACCAGGACCTAGTGTTATACAAATGTTTTCGTTTGTAAGTATTAAAATGTTAGGTAAATTTAAAGGCATTTTAGCTACTACTCTTGCTTTATTTCCTCATATGCTATTTGCTTTGATATTAATTTATGCTTCAACTTACTTACCACCAAAATATTTACTAGTTATAAATATAGGAATAATGCCTGCTATTATTGGAATACTAATAGCATTTGGAGTTAACTACATAAAAACAAGTAAAAAAGAGTTGTCACTAGCTTTGGTAATTTTAATTTTTGCCTTTACTTTTTTATTTTGTATTTTTGTTCCTGCACCATTTAATTTGCCTGTTATTTCATTAGTAATTATTTTTATAATTTACATACTATTTGAGTTTGTTTATAAAAAAATAAGAAAGAAAAAAAATGATTTTAGTAATAATAACTAGTATTTTTTTACTGATAGTTATTTGCTTAATAGTTTTTGGAGGAGGGCAAGTTTTTATGCCTGTTTTCAACTGATTTTGACTATTTTTAGCAAATCAGTTTGGAACTCGAATAGATGAAAACAGAATACAAGAGATTTTTTCTATCACAAATTCTACACCAGGTGTTGTTTCATTAAAATTTGCAGCAGTTACTGGTTTAGTTGTAGCTAATAATGAGTGGTGAGGAATATTTTTATCTATATTTTTCTACTTTGTTTTTAGTTTACCAGCAATTTTGTTAGTTATTTTAGGTTTAAAAGTTTTAAAAAAGCATAAAAATAATCCTAGGTTTAAGAAGTTATTTTCCTTATTTAAACCTGCGATCGCGGCTATTATGATTAGCTTAGCAATTCAATTATTCATTAGCATTTATTTTATTCAAATTTATTTTAATAAATCAATGGGACAATATGTTGGATATAGCGATATTACTTCATTAAAAAACACTTTTTTTACAAATTGAAGATATTATGTCTTACTAGTTTTTGTTCCAGTTTATACACTAGCTTCATTTGTAATGTATCGTAAAAAAGTACCTATTTTCTTTATTTTCTTAACAGGACTTGTTTGTGCATTTATAGTTTTTGAGCCTTGATTAACATAAAAAAGCAAACAAACTATAGAAAAAGTTTTTATTTTGTTCAATTTAAGAATTTAAAAGGAATTTTAATATAATAAAGATATGACAAGGAAGTTTTACAATAAAAAAGAATACTTTGTGGATTTAGAAAAAAAAGAAGTTATTCTTGAAAAAGAATTTCATAGAAAATTACTAAACAAAGAATTTGCTTTTAATACAGGATTTAAAAAAATAGGTGGTTCATCTATCGGAGAAGTTTTAGAAGTTGATGATTATTCTTCAGCCTTTAAAGCTTTTATTAGGCTAGCAAAATTAGATATGCCTATTTTAGATACTAAATACATTGATGCTGGGGTAGCTATTGAGCCTTTAGTAGTAGCTGCGATTGAGAAAAAATTAAAAGTAAAAGTCGAAGTGTTTCCTCCGCAAAAGTATAACTATGATTATTTTAAAGAAGATCCGATAATTGGGGGTATTCCTGATGGATTTATTCAAGAAAAACAACTTATAATCGAAATTAAGACAACAGGTGAAAAAAACTTTGAAAAATGAGGTAAAAACGGTGAAAATTTACCTCCAAAATACTTAAAACAAGCTCAGTTGTACGCTTACTTAAAAAAGGTAGATAGATTTGCTATTGTAGCAACATTTTTAAAAGAACAAGATTATATAGATCCTAAAAACTTTCCTATTGAAAAAAGAAAAATACAAACATATGCTTTTAATGTAAATAAAGAAGAAGTTGAAGATGATATAGTGCAAATTAAAGCTTGATATTTAGAACATACAACTTCTGGTGTTTCTCCGAAATTTAATTCTATAAAAGATGCTGAAATTTTAGAATATTTACTCTGTGAAAATGAAAAACAATGAATGAATTTGCTTGAAAAATGAAGAAAAGAAGGAAAAGTTAAAGTAGAAATTGATTAAATAAAAACCAGTTTTAACTGGTTTTTATTTAATCTTTTTTCCTACTTAATTTATCTGATCAATCTTCAAGTTCTCCTTGAAAATTTTTGTATAAGGCTATGCAACCTGTTGGAACATTTTCTTTATTTAATTCTTTTAAATATTGTTTATATTTGCCACAATCTCATATGCTTCGTATTTCTTCGTTTTTACCTAAATTAAAAATTTCATCTTTGGGTTTATTAAGTAATTCTCTGATTCAAAAATATTGAGAAAAACCAATAATTTCACATCAATTTTTAAAATTATATTCATTTTGTTTAATAACTTCTTGTTCTAAAAAATTTTCTAATGAAATTTCATTTGGTTGTGAGGTAAGAAAATCAGTTACTTTATCTATGTTGTGCTCTGCTCATTCTCTTTGGTCATCATCTTTAATTTCAAAAATTATTTTTTTAATTTCTTTTTCTAGTTCGTATGTATTATCTTGCTTTATTAATCTTTTAATTTTTTCTGTTGAATAAGTAAATTGATGAATATTATCCTTATTGATAATATCTTTACCAAAAGAAGAAATATAATCATTAATTAATCTTTCTTCTCCCATAATTGGAGACTCAAATTTATCAGCTTTTATTGATTTAAATCTTCTTTTTGCTTCTCTAACTAAAACTTCAAGTGCCTTTCTTTCTTTTTCTGTAATCTGCACATTTTCATTTACAAAATCTTGTTCTTCTTTGGTATCAACTAAATTTCTTAGTTGTAATCTGAAATAGTAAATTTTTATTCAGTATAGTAAAAACTGTTCTATTTGACTTTTAATAAGAATCTTATTATCTTGTTCTTCTTCACTTGGAATGCTTTCAAAACAAGGAATATCTCATAAATAAAACAATTTTTTGATTGCGTTAAAGTTCTCGTTTATTTGTTCTACCACTCAAAATATTTTATCTTTATCAAAATCTACAATGGAAACATCTGCATATTTAATGTTTCCATAAATATCAAGAGCATGAATTAAGTTTTTGTACATTTTAAATGGATTATTAAAGAACACAACATTACCATGAGGCTTTATATTGTTTAAAAATACTCTATTAGTTCTTGAAATCGCTTGAATCAAGTGCTCTTCTTCTAAATTTTTGTCAAAGAAAATTGTATTTATATATTTAGAATCAAAACCAGTAAGTAATTGATTCACCACAATCACTAAATCTAAATGGTCTTTACCATCGTTATTAAAATTTGTGCCGTTATCGTTAGAAGAAACTTGATAAGTAT
This sequence comes from Xerus rutilus, assembly GCA_028644305.1. NCBI lineage: Eukaryota > Metazoa > Chordata > Mammalia > Rodentia > Sciuridae > Xerus > Xerus rutilus. Next base: position 123,079 of record JAQQSJ010000023.1, read on the forward strand.
CCTTTTTAGCTAATCTTATAGTAAGATCTTTTTTGTAATTTCTAAAAGTTTCTATTGTTCAATTAGTATCAAAAAGATCATTATAGTTTTTTAATATTTCCTCAACTCCATTTTTTTTAAATTCTATTTCTTCGGCATCACCAGTGTACGATTCGTTAGGATCAAATAATGCGCTTACTTTAATTTTCTTATAGAAAGGACCATCTTCTTGACTTAAATATTACTGAAAAATTTTAAAATATGCAATTGCATCTTCAATTCTATTTGTTGCTAAGATAGCGCTAAATACATTTTCTTTAGCTATAAAACTATTTCAAGTTTTTAAAATATCTTTTACTACTAAATGTTTTCAAAGTCATTGTTCATCTTTATTTAGATAATTTGGCTCTAAAAACTTTTCAAATAACTTTTCATTTTTATCAATATCATCGTTATTTTTGTTTTCGAAGTGTAAAATGCTAAAGTAATCTTCGGAAAATTCTTTATCTGACTCTAATATCTGCTTTACTTTTTCTATTTTTGATATTTTTTTATGCTCATTAGCTTCATTTGGATTTCAAAAATCTTTTACAAAATCATAATTTAATTCACTTAAAATATCTTGCTCATATGCATATTTTCAAAAATTATAATCATTGAAAAAGACATACTTAAAACTATAACCCAGAACGTTATTATCAATAATCGCATTTTTCATAGTATAAGTGTGAAGAATTTTTCCGAAGATAATTTGTGAATGTAATTCACCTTTTTTATTAATTTCAAAAATAGGAGTTCCAGTAAATCCCATTCATACTGAATTGTAAAATGTTTTTTTAATATTTGCAGCAGTTTCACCAAAAACACTTCTATGTGATTCATCTAGTATAAAAACTATTCTTTTTGAATTAATTTTTTCTACTTCACTTGGAGAAAGTTCTTTAGCAATATTGTTTATTTTTTGATGAGAACTAATGTGTAATTTTTTACCACTATTTAAAAGAAAATCCTTTAAAGAAGAAGTGTATTTAGAATTAGTTACTTCTTCACTCCAATTTTTTGCAAAGTCGCTATAATTTTGAAATGTCTGATCAGTTAAAGCAATTCTATCAGCTAAAAAGACTACTTTATCTGCATAATTTTTGTCAATTAAAACTTGGGCAGTCTTAAAACTAGTTAAAGTTTTTCCTGAACCGGTTGCATGTCAAATTAATCCACATTTTTTAATAAAGTCTGTTTTATTATTTCAAATAGTATTATTATTCTTTTCGAATTCTCTAGTAATAGCTTCAATAGCTCAGTATTGATATGGTCTTAAAATTTTTATATCCTTATCATCAGAAGCTGAGTATATACCAACCAAATTATGAGATGTTGGAATATTTAAAAAACTTTGAACAATGTCTTTTCAATAAGTTATTTTTTCGTTTTTTTCGTCAGTCCACTTAAAAATAAAGTCTTTATTTACAATATCATCTGCATTATTTTTATTAGATGTATAAAACATTTCATTTTCATCCATTGCTACAAACATTTGAATAAGTGAAAAAATCCCTTGTTTATACACGCCAGCTTTATGATATGACCTTATCTGACCTAATGCATCTATTGCGTAATTATTTTTGCCTTTTAATTCTATTTGTATTACAGGAATTCCGTTAATCAAAAGAACAATATCAAAACGCTTATTTGCTCTTTTGTCTACAACTTGTTGTGCAATTTGATAAATAGTTTTACCTTGATTTACATCAGTTTTTGAAAATATATTCAAATATTTTGTTTTACCATAATCTGGATTAGTCTCTGGTGTTCCAGCATCTCTTGTAATACTTACTTCACCGTTTATGATAAATTGATTTTTTAAACCAACTGTATTTCTTTTATTGACTTTATCTAATATTTGTTCCATTTCTGAATCAGATAGTGGAATCGATTTTAATTCTCCTCTATTTCTAAAATAAATTATTTCTTTTCAATTTTCAATCAAACTTTGTTCATCTTTTCTCTTTAAAACATTATCAGAATATTTTTTTAAAACATCATTTAATTCCGAATTATTAAACGGATCAGAAATTTGTTTTAAAGTAATGTCTCTGTTTTCTCAACCATAATGTTTTAATAAAGAAATTAATTTTTCTTCAAATTTAGCTTCATTTTCTTCTGGTTTATATAACATAATTTCTCTTTTATAAATTTTTATTTCAAAATTTTTATAAGTTTATTTATAGCTATAGAATCTGATTCATTAGCATCAAGTTCTGATAATAAAGTAGCTAAATTTGCTTCATTTTCTTTTATTTCACTGTTTATATTTTCTAAAACATCTTCATATTTTTTGTGTAAATTTTCAAATCTAAAAACAAAATCTAAGATTATTTTTTTAGATTTAGATTTTAGATTGTTTATTATAAGATTGGTTCAGTTTGAAATTAAAATTTCTATAATTTCTTCATTTGTTAATGTTTGAAAAGTATTATAAGTTTGTGAAATTAGTTCTTTATTTAAATCTTTTATTAAATTATTAATATTGTTTTTATTATTTTCTAATTCATCTATTTGTAAGATTAGTGACTCGAGAGAATTATCTTCAATTTGTTGAGTTTTTAGATTTTTGGCTTCTTTTTTTATTTTTTTAGTACTAATTTTTCAAACGTCATCTTTTTCTTTAAAATCAAAGTACATATCTGTTTTATCTTCATCACTTATGGTCTCAATAATTGAATTAATTTCTTCTGAAATTTGATTAACTTGTTCTTCATATTCTTGTCTTTGTTTTAATTTATCAACAAAAAATACTGAACTTATCATATCAGGATGGATAATTTCGTGATCTCAAGATTCTATTTCTTTAACAATTACTGCTTCTTTTAATTTTGTTTTTTTAGAAATTACTCTTTCTTTTTCTATTATTTGTGCTGTTGATTTAATGAAATCTAAAATTTCTTCATCTGTTTTGTCCAAAAATTTATTAAATTCAAAATACTCTAAATAATCGTTAATAACAAGTGATGAATTCATTAAAATTTGAAAAATGTCATATTTATCTAAGAAGCTAATTTCTTCTAATTGATTAAAAACAAAATTAATTATTAGTTTTTCTAATTCAATTTTATTTAGTGTTTTTAATGCATCTCAATTACTAAAATTTGTTTTAAATAGATTATATATTCTTTTTCCTAATGCGTCGTAAGAATTTAAATAACTTTGAACTGAAGAAGAATTAAATATTGTTTCTTGAATATTTTCTGGATCTTTAAATAGATAATAACCTTGTTTTTCTGTAGGTTTTAGTAATTGATTTTTGATATCTAAGAACTTTGTAAAAAATTCATTAAATTCATCTAACTCTGTTTCTGATATATTTCCGTAAATAGTAGAATATAAATCAAATTTTTCTTCTTTTTTGAAATTATCTAAGTATCTAGAAATATTTAAGTTATAGTCATTTTCTCTTATTTCGCTTACATCTACTAATCTTGAAAAATCTTTTAGTTCTATTTTGTTATTTACAGTATCAGCGATTTTTTTAATATGTGAAATTTCTAATTTGTTTTTCTTTCCTTCTTTTACAAACAATTTTGAAGCGTCTACAAATAATATTTGATTTTTTTCGTCATTAGTTTTTCTTTTTAAAATAACAATTATTGTTGAAATTGATGTACCATAAAAAATATCTGATGGTAAACCAATAATAGAATCAATCTCTGCATTTTCAATTAATCTTTCTCTTATTATTTTTTCGTTTCCACCTCTAAATAAAACCCCGTGTGGTAAAACTATAGCAACAATTCCATCTGGACTAATATGGTATAAATCATGTAGTAAAAAAGCAAAGTCAGCCTTAGCTTTAGGTGCTACTGCATAGCTTCTAAATCTTTTATCAGATTCAGCATTTTCTGTATCTCATTTTAATGAATAAGGAGGATTAGAAACAACAGAATCTACTCTTAAAGGTTCTGTTGAATTTATTTTGTCAATAGGTCAATCTTGTTTTAAAGTATCAGCATTTCTTGCATGAATTTCAGAAACATTAACTCCGTGCAAAATTAAATTCATTTTTGTTAATTTGTATGTAGATTCATTAATTTCTTGTGCATAGTAGGTGACTGAGTGTTTCTTTTTATTAAATTTTTGAAAAACTTCACCTATATTTAAAAGTAAAGAACCAGAACCTGATGTTGGATCGTAAATTTTAATATTGTCTTTGTGTTTTAAGTGAAAAGCTACTATTTCAGCCATTAATAAAGAAATTTCGTGAGGAGTGTAAAATTCACCTCCTTTTTTTCCTGCAGATGATGCAAATTTACCTATTAAATATTCATAAACAAAACCTAAAATATCATATTGTCCTTTTTTAACAGGAATATCTTTGATAATTTCAATAAGTTTTTTTAACTTTTTAGTTTGTTCAGCTTCATTTGTACTTAATTTGTATAACTCATCAGATAAAGTTTTAAAAATATTTTCAAATAAATTTTCACTTTTTCCTCTTAAGTTTGAATCAAAAGAGTTAATTGAACGATTTAGTAAACTAGCTGAAAAATTTCTTGCATTATCCTTCATTCAAGAAGAATATAAATACTGATGCTGGATAAAATAACCTAAATTTTTATTTGCAGATTCTTTTATTTCTTCGTATTCATTTTTAGAATAAGGACTTTTAATTGAACTATTATCTTCATAATAATCATCATTTAGTCATTGAATATCTTCGATATTTCCGTTATATTTTAAAAATCATTCTTCGAATCTTTGTGAAATAGTTTTATAAAAAATAAGTTCAAGTAAGAAATTTTTATACTCAGTAATTTCTAATGAACCTCTCATTTCGTTAGCAGCTTCTCAAATTTTGTTTCCAAGTTCTTGTTTTGTAAATGTTTTATTTGTTTCTATTTGTGTATTTTTCTTTTTTGACATAATTTTTACTCCTTTGTTTAATTTATAATAGAGATTTTGGCTTTAAGATATATTTTATTTCCTTCTTATTTTTTTGGTAAAAATTTTTTTCATATTCATCCAAAAGTTTTAATTCTTCTTCATTATCTTCAAATTTAAGCGAAGACAGTATCTTCCAATCTGTTTTTGAAGGTCAATAAATTTTTAATCTTTTTTTGCCCTGGTAATTGCGGTGTAAAAAATATTGAATGAAATCTAATCGGTATTGTTATCTGGAAAAATAATTTTAACTGAATCATATTCTAATCCTTGAGCTTTATGAATAGAAACTGCATATGCCTATTCAAAAGGTAAATGCAATTTATTTGGTTCTTCATTATTGTATTTTGTAGTAATTTTTACAACAGTGTTTTTGGCATTTTTATAAATGGTTGACTTTAATATTTGTATATTATCAACTTCTGGACTGTTTTCTACTAAATCAATAGTTATACTTAATTCAATATCGAAATAGATTGTTTCATTTTCTGAAATATAAATATTAAGTATTTTACCTTTAGTGTATTGTGGAATAATATAATTATCTTTATCTTTATAAAATAATACAGGATCTCCCTTTTTAAATTTTTTAAAACCGAATACATATAATTTATTATTATTTTTATTTTGTAAATAATTGTTTATATTATTAATTCCAAATAAACCCCCATAATTTAATGTTAAAATTATTTCTTCCATTTGTTCTTCGGATTCTTCTACAAGTAAGTCTTCTAAGTTATTAATAAAATTATTGTTAATTAAGTACATATATATGTCTTTAAGTTGTTGATTTCTTTCAATATCTCTTAATTGCGTTATATTTATAAGATAGTTTTGTAAATGAAGTATGTTTTTATTTTCAATGGATCTTAAAATTACTTCTAATTTTCATAAATTAGTTTCTAAATCTTGAATTTTTAAATACTTTTAAATCAAGTCCCCAAACGAATTGATTCTATTTGTTGATTATCTCCTACAAAAATTAGTTGTTCATATTTTGCTTTTTGGAGTATATCGTTAATGTCATCGTTACTTATTACACTACATTCATCTATTATTATAACATTGTATTTAGTAGAATTGTCTGGGTCTGCTAGTTGTTTTTTAAATGATGATATTGTCAAAAATCGATCATTTGAACTATATTTTCCTATTTTTTGTTTCAAGTTATTTACACATACATTTGTTTGAGCCAAAAAAAGTTTTTTTCTACTTTTTGTGATTTCGCTTATAAATTTTAAAAGTAACGTTTTACCTGTTCCTGCTGGACCATATATAACACCAAGATTTGAATCATTAAAAATATTTAACAAAATTTCTTTTTGTTGATTATTTAAATTAGTAGAGCGGTTATCTTCTATTCACTGTTGAGCAAGTAGCTTATAATTTTCATATGTTGATCTTTTTGCAATCTCTAATATTTTGTTTTTTATTTTAATATATTTTGATGCGAAACCATCAATAAATAGATAATTGTTAAATATTCTTATTTTTTCATTTTCTGCATATGTTTTAGAAACTTTTAAAGCTATTTAGTTATTATAATTATTGATTAGTTTTTGTATATCATTGCTTTTTTCATCTTCTTTGTTTAATTTATAAAAAATCTTATTTTCAGTATGTGAATAGAGTTTTATTTTCGCTGCAAATCGTTCGGCTTTATATTCTTTTTGTTCATCCAAAATAAAATTTAAATTTTTATCTAGTGTTCATAAATTAGGAGGATTAAAATTCAAAGGAAAATCATTGAAAAGTTTAGCTTTTTTATTGATATTATCAAAACAATTAGATGTTGTACTATTTTTGTTATTTTCCGGTAAGAATATTTTAATATTTTTTCCTGTAAAGTTTGACAATATATATTTAATAACTATTATTCACTCATTATTTTTAATTTCTTTATTTAAATATTTCAAAAAATCTAATATAGGAGTATTTGTTTTATTAATTTTGAGTTTATTTTTTAAGTTTTCATAATTACTCTCATTAATTAAATCTAATAAATTTAAACTATATTTAGTTAAGTATGAACAAATTTCTTTTAGTTCTGATTGATTTATCGAAACTTCTTGTTTTTTTTATAGTATTTATGAAATATTTTATGTCGCTTTCTTGGATAACAATTTCATAAGCTGTTATTATATAAAAGTTTAACTGTCTGTCTTGTATTTCTATACTGTCCTCTATATAAGAAATTTTAGAAAAATAACCTAATTTAAAATCGATTTTACTATATGCAATTATATTATTTTTTTTATTTCTATAATCTAAATTATATTCTTCAATAGTTGAAAATGTGACTTTATAGTATAGACCATTTTTCTTTTTTCAAAAAATAGGAGTTTTATCAATTATAAAAATACTTGCAGTTTTTGTATTATTTTTAATTTGCTCATCTAACTTGTCTGCAATTTTTTTGTTATATTCTTTAACGTTTGAAATAACATATTCATTTAATATATCAAAATTTTCAATTAATTTAAGTGAAAATCTATTTCAAGCAATTTCTTTAATTTCACTTAAATAATTTAAAAAATAAAAGAATAATCTTTCAGAAGTATCGTTACTTTTCGCTGAATGTACGATATTTTTAGACAAGTCATCGTAAAAAGATGTCAAAAATTTATAGTCAGGCTGGTGTTTAATTCAATTTTTTGCTTTATTTCATATTTTTTCTTTATTAAATTTTTCTTCTACATTATTATCTTTAATATATATATAACTTCCAAATGAATCTACTAATTTCCTAAAATACTGTAAAGCATTTTTTAAATTCTCTACACTGTTTTCTTTACGAATTTTTTCAATATTTCTATCAATATCACTATTATTAATTTTAATTTGCTCAAGTAAATAATTTTTAATTTCTTCTATATCTACTTTATTATTTTTGTTCATATATTCCTTTTAATTATATTTAGATAAGTATAAATTGTTTACTCAAAATAATTTTATGTTATCAATTTTCCTATTTCATTCTCTCGAAAATAACTTTAGCTTTATCTAAAAATAGATTATCAAATTTAGAAAAATTCTCAACTTGATTTATATCATTTTTTTCTAGTTTTAAAATTTTTAAAACTTTTTGCGAAGTATTTTTTAAACATACAGATAATAAAGTGTTAACTGCATAAATTCCATTAATTAAAGTATTTAAAATAACTTCTAATCTATCTTTATTTGTTTCAGATCAAGGCTTTGTTATATCAATATAACCATTTAGTTTCTTTGATAATGAAAACACTTCTTTAAATGCTTTGTCTAATTCATAGTTATCAAAGTGTTTAATATAATTGTTTTTGGTTTCAATTATTGCTTCAAAAATTTGTTTATCTTCTTCTAAAAGTTCTTCTTTTTTGTATCTAACAGGTCTATCAAAGTTTTTAAATATCATTGTTATTGTTCTAGTAATTAAATTACCAAAATTATTAGCAAGTGTGGAATTATAAAATAAAGTTAAATTTTCTTGATCGAATATTCCATCAGAACCTACAGGAATTTGACTAGCAAAAAAGAGTTTAATAACTTCTTTATCATATTGTTCTAGTAATTTAATTGGATCAACAACATTTCCTTTAGATTTAGACATTTTACCTTCATTTGTAATAATTCAACCGTGAGATAAAATTGAAGTTGGTAATTTTATGTCTAAAGATTTTAAAAATATAGGTCAGTAAATACAGTGAAATCTAGTTATTTCTTTTCCTACAATATGAAGAATCTGATCACCATTTTTTCAATATTTTTGATAATCTTGATCATTTTCTAAATCAAAGTTCAAAGCAGTAAGATAATTAAATAAAGCATCTAATCAAACATAAATTGTGTGTTTTTGATCTGATATTACTTTAATTCCTCATTCAAGATCTGTTCTTGTTACTGAAAGATCTTCTAAACCTTTTTCTAAAAAGTTTTTTTCTAATTCATTTTGAATTTTTTTATTAATAACAAAATTAGGATTTTCTTTTCAATAACTAAGTAATCAAGGAGCAAACTTTTTCATATTAAAAAAGTAAGTTTCTTGTTCAAAGTATTCTAATAAATTATCACTTACAGGATGATAGTATTTTCCATTTTTTAAAACAGCTTGTGTTGGAGTTAAAAATTCTTCATCACTTATTGAATACCATCCACTATATTTTCCTTTATAAATTAAACCCTTTTCTAACATTTTTTCAAAAATTTGTGCAACTATTTTTTTGTGTTTGTCTGAAGTTGTTCTTGAAAAAAAATCGTAATCTATATCTAATTTTTGCCAAAGATTTTCAAATTTTTTTACAACTTGATCTACAAAAATTTGAATATCTAATTTATTTTGCTCTGCTTTTTGTTGGATTTTTAAGCCATGTTCATCTGAACCAGTTAACATTTTTGTATCAAAACCCACTAATTGCTTGTATCTTTTAATCACTCAAGCAAGTGTTGTTGTGTATAAATGACCAATGTGTAAATCTCCAGAAGCGTAGTAAATTGGAGTAGTTACATAAAAAGTTTTCTTCATTTTACTTCCTTTTTATAGGTTTGTAGAGTTTTTTTATTTCTTTACGATAAATGTGTAGCTTTTTGTTTTGTGGATGTAAATATAAATTTGGTAAATAATGAGTACCTCAAGTAGCAGCAAAAACAGATTCAATCAAAACAAAAGAAGGTTTTGTATTGATTCTAGCAAAAATAAATTGAATTTTTTTAGGTTCGAATTTATATTTTCTTAATAATTCAATTACATCCACCAATCTTTCAACTGGTAAAACCATAGATAAGATACCTTTTTGTTGAATTATTTTAGAAGAACCCAAAATTATTTGTTCTAAATTAATACTTATTTCATATATTGCTTTTTTTAGTTCTTCACTTATTTGTTTTTTTACATTTTTAGTACCTAATTTGTAATATGGTGGATTGGTAAAAATTAAATCATATTTTCTTTTTTGTAACTTTGTATGTTCTTTTCAAAAATCATTAAAATCTTGAGTTATCAAATTAATTTGTGCTTCTTTTTTGTTCAAAATGACATTTTCTTTAGCTAATTCAATTGCTTTTTGCTGTATATCAATAGCATCTATTAATAAATTTGAATCCCGTTCGGCTACAAAGATTGCAAGAGCTGCATTGTTTGTGCCAATTTCTAATGAGTTTTTTATTTTTTTGTTCAAACTTATAAAATTACCCAGCATTATGGTATCTACTGAGTAATTAAACATTGTTTTATCTTGATAAACAAATAAATTTGAATCAAAACCTAAAGAATTTTTAATTACATTTTTATTTTTTATCATTTTTGTATTCTTTGAGTTTAGGATTAAAGCTATAACCACGTCCAAATTTAGCAATTTTTTTGTTGTTAATCATTGTTGCATCAGCACTAAAATGTACTTTGATTTCAAGCATATATTCACCTACTCCATATGAATCTACTGGCGCATTTTGTGCTTCAAAATCAGCAATTTTTTTAGCATTAAATCCTGAAGAAACAATAATTTTTACATTTTTACCATCGTTTTCATCTAGAGCTTTTCTTAATCTTTTAATTTGTTCTACAGTAACTCCGTATTGATTTTCGCCTTCTTTAAACATTTTATCTTGTACAGCTGCTGAAGTATCTACTCTTACTCCGTAAAGTTTTTTGCCAAAACGTTTTAAGACTTTTAAAGAATCACTAATTACATCGTTGTTAAAATCAACTAGTGCTATTAAGTCAAGTTCAGGAAATAGTTGATGATAGTATTCAAGTGCTTTGACTAAATCTCCTTCAAAAGATTGAATAAGTGCATGCGGTATTGAGCCAAAAATATCTTCTAAATTTTTTCTAGCTCCTGCTTCTGTACTATGTGTTTTTATTCCTGCAACTTCAGCTGCTAATCCATCTATGTGTTGATTTAAATAGTGATCAGCACGATCCGCCATATATATTATGTCTTTACCTTTAGCTGCTTGAATACATTCGTGAGCATTTGTAGCTATTGAAGAAGATCTAGCTAAAATACCATCAATTACACCTTCAAAAACTCCAAAATCTTGATAATGACCTTCAAGTTCTAAAACTACCTCTCTTGGTTGAACAATGCTTCCATCTTCTAAATAACGAATTTTATATTTAGAAGTATCTGTATGATCTTCTAAAAGTTTTAAAACTTCTGTCATACCAGCTAGCATTGTATTTTCTCTCCTTTGAAAAAATTGTAAAACTACAATTGCGTTTGGATTGAATTTCTTAATTACCTCTTCTGCTCTAAAAAAGTAATCGGATATGTATTTTTTAATATTTTCCATGTTATTCCTGTTAGTAAATTATTTATTTAAAATTTTAACTTAATAAAATAATTTTTTTGAAAAATATCCTTTATTTTCTTTATTTTTGTATTTGTAAATATATCTTTAAAAATATCAAAATATATTTTGATAATTTACTATTGTTAAAGGAACTTAATAAAAATTAATAGTATTAAATTTTTTAATATTTAAAAATTAATTAAAAATAATTTATTAATTATAAAAATAAATAATTAAATTAATACTTTTGTAAATTGATTTTAAAAGTAATGATTAAAAAATAAAAGAAAAAAGAAATTGTACAAATAAATAAATAAATAAAATAAGACAAAAAATTAGCTTTAATAAAAATACTACTACTATTATATAAAGAAAACCAAACCTAATTGATATTGAATTAATACTTAGTTAGAAATTATAATTAAGATTACATAAATATTAAGGATTGAATATAGAAATCAAAAATTTTCAAAAATAATTTAGATACAATTTTTTTATCTTTAATTATATTTTTAAAAAAAAATTTCTTGAATTATTTTAAAAATTATTAAATTTGTAAATTTTTTTCATATTTGCAAAAAAAAAAAAAAAAAGACTGGGACAATTTTTCTGTAAAACTCTGCAAAGATTTTTACAAATAACAACAATTCACACAAATAATAATCACCTCTTTTATTTTTGCTTTTATTTTAAATTTAAATAAATAATGAATTGAGGAAAAGTGAAAAAATCGATATTTTCAAAAAAATTATTAGTTAGTTTTGGTTCACTTGTTACTTTAGCGGCTATTCCTCTAATAGCTATTTCATGTGGTCAAACTAATACAGATCAATCACAACAACCAGGATCTGGTTCTACAACTGGGGGTCAATCTGGAACAACCACTGGAACTGACTCAACAACAGGCGGTCAAACAGGATCAGAATCTGGTACTACAACTGGGGGTCAGACTGGAACAACAACAGGTGGACAATCAGATTCAACTTCAACAAGTAAAGAACAAGGATCTTCAGATTCAACTTCAACAAGTAAAGAACAAGGATCTTCAGATTCAACTTCAACAAGTAAAGAACAAGGATCATCAGATTCAACTTCGACAAGTAAAGAACAAGGATCTTCAGATTCAACTTCAACAAGTAAAGAACAAGGATCATCAGATTCAACTTCAACAAGTAAAGAACAAGGATCTTCAGATTCAACTTCAACAAGTAAAGAACAAGGATCATCAGATTCAACTTCAACAAGTAATATGAATACTAGATAATAAAAAGCCAACAAAATTGTTGGCTTTTTATATAAAATAGATACAAAATTCTTCATTATAAATAAATAACAGTGTCTAAAATATAGATACTGTTATTTTGTTTTTAATTAAATTTGTAAAAAATTTTCTTGAATTATTTTAAAAATTATTAAATTTATAAAATTTTTTCATATTTGCAAAAAAAAAAAAAAAAAGATTGGGAAAATTTTGCTGTAAAAATCTGCAAGGATTCTTACAACATAATAACAACACACACAATAATTTATGCCTCTTTTATTTGTACTTTTATTTTAAATTTAAATAAATAATGAATCGAGGAAAAGTGAAAAAATCGATATTTTCAAAAAAATTATTAGTTAGTTTTGGTTCACTTGTTACTTTAGCGGCTATTCCTCTAATAGCAATTTCTTGTGGTCAAACTACTGATAATTTATCCCAATCACAACAACCTGGCTCAGGAACAGGAAGCGGATCAGGAACAAATACAGAAAACGGTTCAAATAATGGATCTGGAAGTGGAACTACCAACTCATCTGGTGGAACAAATCAATCTGGTTCAGCATCAGGAAACGGTTCATCTAATAGCTCAGTTTCTACACCAGATGGACAACATTCAAATCCATCAAATCCAACAACATCAGATCCAAAAGAATCTAATCCATCCAATCCAACAACATCAGATCCAAAAGAATCTAATCCATCAAATCCAACAACATCAGATCCAAAAGAATCTAATCCATCCAATCCAACAACATCAGATGGACAACATTCAAATCCATCCAATCCAACAACATCAGATGGACAACATTCAAATCCATCAAATCCAACAACATCAGAT